>PVLA01011590.1:0-51852 GCA_004027455.1 Hydrochoerus hydrochaeris
GGCCCTGGGCCTGGGGCGTTTCCTGCTTGGGGCTGGGGGTTGTTGCCAGGGTTGGCAAATATATATTCCAGCTTCTAAAAAATAAAGGCAGATTCAGATTCACTCACAGACTGGTGTGCAGTGTTTTCTGTCTCTCAATCGCCGACTCCCTGACCACCTTTGGGAAACCCTAGCCCTGCCGCAGCTGGACTCCGGCATTATCTCTTCACTCTGTTGATTTTTTTTGGTGCAAAAACTTTTTAATGAGATTCCACTTATTGATTCTTTGTAATATTTCCTGTCTAATCAGGGTTTTGTTCATAAATTTTTGCCTACATCTATGCCTTCAAGAATTCTATCTACTCTAACTTCCAGTAGATTTAGTGTTTCTGTTTAATATTTAGATCTTTGAGTTATTTTTATTTTAGTTTAGTGCACGGTGGTAGACACAGGTCTAGTCTTAGTCTTTGGCATGTGGAAAGCCAGTTTTTCCAGCACCATTTACTAAAGAGGCTATACTTCTTCCAGTGAATGTGTTTGGCCCCTTTGTCAAAGATAAGATGTTTGGAGTGTGTTTTGAGTTGTTTCTGTATCTTCTAATCTGTTCCATTAATCCTTGGGTCTTTTGGGGGGCTTTTTGTTTGGTTGGTTGGGGTGTTTGGTTTTGTTTTGTTTGTCTTTTTGAGACAGGGTCTTGCTACACAGTCAGGCTGGCCTTGAGCTTATTTTGTAGCCTAGGCTGGTCTAGAATCTGCAACAATCCTCCTGCCTCAGTCTCTAGTGCTAGGATTACAGGAGTACATGATGACCACTGGCTTTTTGTTTGTTTTGTTTATTCATTTTTGGGGATTTTTGATTCTATTTTCATTTGTTTGTTTTTTTCTTTTGTTTATATTTTGCAGCACCATGGCCATGTTGTTTCTATCACAGTAGCTTTGTAGTATAATTGCAAACCAGTGATTGTCATGTCTCATGTCTTGCCTTTGTTGCCCAGGTTACTTTTGCTGTTCTAGTTTCTTCTAGTTCCAAATAAATTTTAGAATTTTTTTTCTCTTTCTGTGAGGTATGCTGTTGATATTTTGATCAGGATTGCATTAAATCTATATAAATTTGGAATCATGTCCATTTCCACAATATTGGTTCTTCCTTCCCAAAAGTAAGGAATATCTTTACATTTTCTGATCTCCTCTTAGATCTCTCTTTTCAGAGTTCTGTAGTTTTCAATATAAAGGTCTTTTAAAACCTTGTTAGAATAATTTCTAAGTATTTTATCTTTTTCAGTGTTAATGAGAAAGAAGTGGTTTCCCTAATTTCTCTCTCAGTGAGTTTGTCATTTCTGTACAGAAAAGCTATTGATTTTTCAGTGTTGACTTTGTAATCAGCTAAACTACTGAATTTAATTATTAAATCTAGAATTTTTTAAGGGAGTTTTCAGAGTCTTCTATGTAGAGTATCATCACCTCATCGGCAAAAAAGGTTAATTTAATTTCTTTTCCTAGCCTTACTCCTTTTACTTCTTTCTCTTGTCTAATTGCTCTGACTAATGTTTTGCAAAAGATATTAATAAAGAGTGGTGATAATGGGCATCCTTGTCTTGTTCTTCATTTTATTTTTTTAAAATTTTATTTAAAGAGGAAAAAACAAAACAGAAACAAGGGTAGAAACTACAGAATTTCAAAAACAATAAACAGTAAGAAATCACTAGTTGATAAATTACACATTGTCTTCTTAGATTTAGTTGTTCAAGTTATAAAACTAAAGCATATAAAGTGGAAATTCAAACAGTGAGGCTGCAACAGTTCTGTTCAATGATCCAACAAAAACTCAGCAACATGGTTATCAATCCTGCACACTTAAACATACAGTTATATCCTTTAGAGCACTTTCTTTTCCTCCTTTTGCTTTTTAAGTCCATTATATGTTTAATTATATCATATTTCAGCTTGCTCAGTACTTTAATGATCTGTTTTGTTATTGTTATTTACTTTTTAATCAAATTATATAATTCTGTTGCTTTGTTTTTGAGTTTTTTCTCATCCATTCCCCATGGATCAGCTTTGGGGGAATTGGGAGTTGTGGGAGGTATTTTGTTACTTTGTTATCTCTCTCTTTTTTAAAATTATTATTATTATTTCAAAGGTAGTAAAATACAGCAGAACAAGACAGAACAAAGCCAATTGAGACAGTGTAGTGAAATTGGTACAGAACTTCACAGCAGGTTACCAGGATAACAGTAATAGGTACAATAGTATATCTCGTTTTCTTCACAATAGTTGTTCTTTCAGTCAGTTACAGCAAAATGGAAGGAAATACCAAACTTATAAAAATAGAATATTGAATAGAGCATTACCATTAATCAGAACAGAGCAAAACAGTGATAAAGATATTTGCCTTCAAAGAGATGGTAGAAGGAAATCCCCCTTATTTGCGATATTACATATGTTGATCCTCCCAAGAGATACTCAGATCTCTGGCTCCATTTGCTAATGGGGGCAGGAGAGATGGATGTTTGATCTGGAAGGCTCACAGCCACTTACCAAGCTGGCTTCTTGTTTTCCCAGAGTCCCAAGTTCCAACATGGTGGGGAGCTCAGGAAACTCCGATGATTCTCGCTCTGGGGCTGCTGGGGTTTGCCAGGCCATAGCCACTTCTGTTCTTCATTTTAAAGAGTGAAAGCTTTCAGGTTCTTACCATTTAGTATGCTGGCTGTTGGTTTGTCATAGATAACTTATCACATTAGGATAAAAACAATCCTTTCCAATTTTCTGTAGGGTTTTACCATGAATGTATTTTGGATCATGTGAAATGCTTTTTCTGCATCTCTTAAAATGATCATGTGTTTTTCATCCTTGGTTCAGCTGATATGGTGTATTATATTTATCATTTTGCATATGTTGAATGAGTCTTGCATCCTTGGGATGAATACTATCTGCACATAATGAATAACAACGATTTGCTACATTCTGTTTGCCAGTATCTTATTGAGAATTTTTGTGTCTGTATTCATTAGGGAGATTGGCCTGTGGTTCTGTTTTATGGATCCTTCTCTGGTTTTGGTATCAGAGTATCATTGACTCAGTCTATGAATTTCTTTTTAATTAAATGTGTTTCTTTTTGAAGTATATTTAGGTTATTGTTTCTGGATCCAGTCTGTCCATCTATTTCCTTTTATTGGTGAATTGAGACCATTCACACTGATGGTTGTAACCGATATATATATTGGCTTATCCTTGTTATATTATTCTCCTGTTGTTGGTTCCCCATTTTTCTTCACTGTTTAACTGCTAGCCTTGCCTGGTGTATTATTTGTATTGGAATTTTTTTTACTGTAGTCTTCATTATCTCTTTTAAGACTATCCTGCAGATTATTTTGAAGAGCAAGTTTGCTGGTCATACATTTCTTCAGTTCTTTATCACAGAAGTATCTTATTTCTCCACTGAATTTGAGAGATACTTTTGCAGGTTATACAAATCTGGAATGGAGATTGTTTTCTTTCAGGACTTGAAATACTTCATTTCAAACTTTTCTTGACATAAGGGTTTGTGCTGAGCAGTTTGTTGTGATTATGATGGATTTCCCTTTATAGGTGATTTGTTTCTGAACAGCTTTCAGTTTCTTGTGCTATTTCTGGAATCTTGATTACTATGTTTTGATGTAGTTTTATTTTGGTCATGGATAATTAGAGTTTTCTATGCCTCACTTATCTCTTTGTTAAATTCTTTTTCCATGCTTGGGAAGTTTTCTACCATTAATTTTGCAAACAAGTTTTTATGGCATTTGCACTGTCTCTGCTTTTTCATTGACTCTAGTTAGTCTTATATTGTTTTTCTTTGCATCATTTTACAGCTGTTGGATTAATTTTTCATGGTTGCTTGCTATTTTTAAACAATCCTTTTCATGATTGTTAACCTCAATCCTGTTTTCTAGATCTGATATTCTGTCCTCACTTTTGTTCATTCAACTGCATATACTTTCAATAGCATTTTAATCTCCTGAGTTTCTGTTTAAATCTGTTTCATGGGATCCATTTTTTTTTTCTTATGTTGGATGTTCATGGTTTCCATCATTTTTCTAATCTCCTATATTTTATATTAGCATCTACTCTTGATTTATTGAAAAAGTTCTTCATTTATTCATAATCTTTTTTTGGCCTGAGAAATTGTTTCTGATATGATTTTCTCTATTCAACTGTTTTTATTTTTTTACTTCTGCTACTATCATTTCAAAAATTTCAGGGAGGTAATATCTGATTTCCTCTACCCAGTTTTCCCCTAGGCTTGTCCTGGATGAACTAGAGGTCTGGGGTTGTGTTTTACTTCTGCATCTTGTCCTTTTCTAATTTTTTAAATTTTAATTTGTTTTCTGCATTGATGCTTGTAAATTGCTTATGGTAAGTAGCCTTATCACTAGTATTGAGGCTTCCCTAGGAAATTTGTATTGCTCTGAAATATCTTCTAGGTATAGCTGGCCTTTGGCCTTTGTGTCTGTCCCAACATCCTACCTTCCCAACTTATTGGAGATAAGAATTCGCTATTTGGGTCAGCACTTTGTCATTTGAACAAAATGTACTGGACTACAGTACTGAACTACAGTGATGATCATGACTCCAGATAGTCAGTGTTGTCATACAACTGAGAACAACTGATTACAACAGGTATGACACCCTGAATAAATTAGTACTATTAACAATAAACAATAACATCAAGCAAAGCCTAGAAATTGACAAACTTTGGTAACTACTGATTTGATATATTTAACCTTAGTGGCAATATCTACAGTTATATAACAAAATCCAACATAAACCAGGAACTTATATGTTGTGAGTTTCCCCTTAGTAAAATGATTTTGTCCTGTGAGGGATGTGGACATGGGAATTTAAGAGGGATAGGGAAAAATGGAAAGATGAATGAAGACAAATATAATGGAAACAAAGCTGAAGGACAAAGAATGATTATCCAAGTTTTGGGAAAGTGGGGAAGAGGACAGAAGAGAAAGAATGAAAGATAAATCTAAAGAGTATTGAAGCAAACCAGAAAGGCTGGAGACAATGTTCACTCAGATAAAAATAGCAAGACATCAAGAAAGACTATTGGGTAAAGAGAGAAAAAGATGAGCAAAACACAACAAGAAATAAAAGTAAAAAGTTGGAACAAACAACACATCCCCCAAAAAAAGATATAAAAAGAAAACAACAAACAAAAAAACAAAAATATAAAAAGATAAAATGTCTTTGATGTTTTCAGTTCTGTGTTAGTTCCCAAGTCAGAGCCCAAATCTGTGCTGGGTAACCCCACCATGTCTGCATTAGGATTATTGTTATGAGATCTGATTTTGGCCTCTGGGTCTGGGGGCTGGGGCCATAATATTCAACCATCAATTTCTGTGTGTCCCTGGTGCCCCTCCATGTCTCCTTACCCTGTTTGCCCCTGTGTCACTCTCCCAGTTGCTGTAGAGCCTTCAGACAGAGACAGCCTACGGCTTCTCCCAGCCCCAAGTATAGCTACTCCCTCTTAGTCCTCGTAGAGCCTCCTCTGTTCCATACCAATGGCATGTCCCTCTCCTCTCACGCTACTTGAGAAAAGCAGGATCAGGGTTGATTTCCAACTCCTGGACCCACCAAGGCTTAAGGATGTTTAAGTTCCATGTCCCTCTCACTCTCATGCCACAGGGAGCATGTCAGGAGGGGTGATACTGTTCTACTCACTACCTTCACCACCACCACCACTGCAGTCCCTAGACTAGTCCTTCTCACTAGAGGTTCCACTTAGCTGTTGCGGTGCACAACAAAAAGATAAATAAATAAAAGCTGGTGGCTCATTGAGGAGGGAGGAGCTTTTAGTCATTCAGTCCTGGGTGTCCCCATGAAATTTGCTGCCAGTCTGTAACATCCTCCACTTGGTGGATGGCAGAAGCAGCATGACACCTATATCCAAATCTATCTTGTGTGGCTTGATTGTTGCCATGCTATCGCAGTTCATCAGTTTTCTGAGAACTTCCCAGAATGATGTTTCTTGCTCCTCATTCCAGTGTAGGTCCCACAGCCAGTTCTGTGGATTATTTGACCATTTTATAAAGCCCTATGCCTATGTTTTCTTTGATCTGCAGTTCTCTTATTTCAAACTCCTTTTGGCATCAGGATATATGGCTCTCCCTTTCTTCCAATTACCTGTGGTTTTAGTTGGTTTTTCTCTGAGTAGCTCCAATGTGACTCCTCCTCTACTCAGCCATGTTGACAGGTTTTTTTTACCACCATTAGTATCTCTGTTTCAAAGACCCTTTCTATTTAAAACCAAAAATATTCAAAGTTTTATGTTAATTAGAATTATATTCTAATATTATAATTATATTCCTGTTGCTTTACCTAAATTTTATCCCTCACTATGTAGCTGGGGAGTGGAAGGCCTAATAAAACTATACATTCACAATGGTTAATCTGTGTAATGTGTCTATGTGTGCTTATATATAGATTCCTACTTGTATGTAACTATGCATGTGGACATGTCTATACATATAGGTTATAAATTCAAATTTTAAAAATTATCATAACTAAAACACAAGATCATAAATTTATTATTGAAATTTCTTTCTAAATTTGCTGCAAAGAATATGCATTTCTTTTCGATGCAGTCTGAAGAGTGAGCTCTAAACATAATTTTTCTAGTCTATGAAAAGAACAAGTAACCAATTTTATTCTAGACCAAAGATTATTCCCAAAGAATTATTTATCTCTTCAAAAATTATTAGCTCTAGATCTCAAACTGGGGTAGATCTAAAATTGGATCTCAAACTGGGGCTTAGAAATGGCATTACTGCTGAAAGTTACTTTGTCCTAAAGTCCCCGGAGAGCATAAATGCACTTCTCAATCAGAGTTTGACTGCAAAGCCATTAGGAGGGACTCTGGATTTGTAAAAGTGTAGTCTCATACACACACACACACACACACACACACACAATCATGAAAAATACATGGTCAAATGGTTTTGTCTCTGTGCAATCCATGAGTGTATTTTCCACAGACCTAGAAAGTGCACCCAAAAACACAGCTGGGCTGTATGGGTTACAGTGAACCAGATGACACAAGATTAAATCAAGCACATGAGAAAATGATGTAATCAAGAGAAATGGTGAAAACTAGCAGGATGAGGTTGCTGCTGTCATCACATGGCACTCTGTTTTATAGCAAGCTTTTTTATGAGTAGGAGTACATTCTAAAATAATGATTAAAGTATAGTATAATAAAAAAAAAAGTAAACTGATAGCATAGTTACCATTATCTATTGGGAGCTGATGTGGCTCAAGATCTTAAGGATGAACACACACAGAAAAGAATCCAATAAGGATGATGAAAATACGGTTTATGAGGAGTCCAAGAAGATCAGAATGCTCCTGAAGCTAAAACAAAGACTTCTCTGGACCATCTGTACTTACTGAGTCCTTAACAATTCAGGGCTTGTAGGGAGTGAGGGGCACATGTGGAAGAAAAGCCCAAGAAAATGAGCAGGCCTTGAGAAGTTAGAACAAAGACACTCAAAGCAGTAAATCTTGATAATTAAAAGAACTGTTTGATTTCTAAAGTTGGCAATGTACTGCTCTGTAATAGGGAGTGTCAGCCCTACAGTTTCAGCCTTATCATTTCTTCAGAGTTGTGCATGGGTTTAATTTGCTAAACATAGACTCTCAGAGAACACTGTGTTTAACAAATTAACCTTTATATAGCCTGGTATCCAGAAATTATCAAATTCTATAATTTACACCCAATTATATGTGACATGTTTTTTTATTCCACTGATCACACAATAGGTTTGTTTACACCAGCTCCATGACAAACATGCAAGGAATGTATCATGTGTTTTGCTAAGGTATTACAACAGGTAATAGATCATAGAAACTAGATTTTGAACAGGTCACTAGGTCATAAAAACTAGATCAGTTTGGTGGTGTGTAAGAATGGGTCTCCTAAAAACTTATTACCTAAAAATATTATTCTCCATTAAGAGTTTACTGTTTTTTCTACAAAATGGAAGTCTTACTATGCATTTTATTGTATGGTTTTCTATTTCCACTGTGTATCCATTCAGTGCCATTAAATATTTGTCTAAGTGATAATTTATGGTTTCATACAGATATAAGTTACTTAAGAAATCCATATGTTTAATCCTTTAGATTATTTCTAATTTTCTCTTTTATAAATAATACTGCCACAAGCATCATTATACAAATATCTCTTTCATATCAAAGATATGTTCCCTAAGACAAATTTCATAAAGTGGAATTGATAGTACAAAAGATATGGACATAGAAACAGAATTTTACAAGTGCACTCTGGTTGTTAGTATCTCACTAAGGTTAAACACTGACACATTTTTTCCAATATGAAATAGTAAATTGAAGTCAGTCATTGTTTCAAATCCCATCTCTGGACCTCTTAGCTTGATGAGACTTGCATAAAGTAGCCTCCAAACTTTGGTTCCTTCATAAGAAAGAAGGGCTAACAGCCCTTTTATATATATATGGCTGATATAAGAACCAAGTGAAACCTTGGTTCCAAGAAGTTTCTCATGTATTCCTAGAGTTGATAGCTATTTCACCAAGAAAATGCTTGAGGCTAATACTATAAATCTAAGCAAGTCAAAATTCTGTCATTCATGACGTTAATAAATATGTCCAGTGTGAGCACATACCTTCTGAGAGTAGCACAGCCCAGTTTGACCAAAGTGCCCACTAGGTATCCAGACTCTGCAGTTAGATGCCCTGTGATCAATCCACATGTACAATATATAGTCTGCTCAGTGGAAAAATTCTAACCTGATTTATCTTTCCTTTTCCATCCTGCCCTGATTTTCAATGAGTGAACACACTTCTCCACATCCTTATCAATCCTGAAGTTAACCCTATGAATTACTTTGACCAGAGGCACATGAGCAGACTTCAAGTATATCACATGCAAACAGAGGCTTAAAATGAACTAATGAGGTTTGGACTGTCTTACTGTGCTCCTGGACCACACCACAAGAACAGCACGCTCTCCACCACTGCTTTTCCACCCGAGTCTAGAAATGAAAATCAGATGTAGCCCCCTTGAATGCCAGTACAACCAACAGACAATAACAAGGGAGCAATAATATTTATTTGTGTGAGCTCCAAGATTTGGGGCCCTGACTGGCTGATATCCATGGATAATACCAATTTCTCTCAACAGAAGCACATTTGACTGCAGAATAAGATGTTAAGGGAGAGGCAAATGGCTCCAGAAGGAGCATATTTGTTCTGAGACCTGTACTAAAAGCAGAGCCTCCTTTCCCCCTAACAGATCCAAGGTAACTAAAGTGTGAGCAAAGACAGTATGTTTGGGAAACTCGAGCCAGGTCCCAAGGTGGACAGGCTGGTAATGAATGTCTGCCTTGTCTCACTTTGGTTATTTCTCTCCAGGGATGATTTACAAGGTGATAAAAGACTTCAAGCTGCAAAAGGTACTTAGGCTGTTAAAAACCAGGTTTTTATGATCCCTTCTTCTTTATAGTACATGTTGTTTCATTAATCAAATGCTTATTCTATTAGAAGTCCCAAACCTCTAAGATGGTGGGACATTTCATTTTTATTGCTCTGAAGTGGCATTAAACCCCCTGTGCTCTCAGGCAGGCCACCAGTGCATTCTCCAAGCTCAGACACTTTCCATCCTTTGTCTTCTTTGATCCTGTCTATTTTGGATTAATCTTTCAGACTTCAATTTTTTTTTTTTTTTTTTGCTTATTGCTTTGTGTTCATCCTGGAATAGATACTGGACTATTAGCCAAAATATCCTTTTTCTTCCACAGCCATGTATTTGAAGTCTGGAGCCAGTCACTGATGTCATAATCAAGTCCATGGATTTGCACTGTATCCCTCATCCCTTCTGGCCCCATTTTCTGCTGGCTCAGGCTTCTCTTCAATCAGCCAAGAGCCAAGCCTGTCCTTGTCCTTCTCTTCCCTGTCAAGAGTGGGTTTTGTATTGGCATCTCAGTCTGTATATTTTCATCACCAAAAGACTCATTTTCCATTTTCTAATTTTCATTTTTAGACTGTTATGAGTAAACTTTATAACTACTTATAGCTATCAATCTTCTACTTGTGATCATTACAAAATAGTACCTCAAATCAGTTTTTAGAAATAGAGTAGGCATTAGATAGGTAGACAGATAAACTGATAGTCATAATTAAATAAACAACATGTACAACAACACTAAATTATAACTCATAATATTTCAATCCTTAAAAAGGGATCAAAATGAAGGAACATAATTGTTTACCAAATTTGAAGTTAATGATGTCTAGAAAAATTTTCCAGATAAATCAGTCTCTATCTTCTTAGCACCTAAATTATGAAAGCAAAGATCTAAAGAACTTTTAAAGAAATAGCAGGCTCCAAGCTTTCAAAATATGAGACCAGTATTTAACAGATCTTGCTGGGAGGAGGGAAGGGAGGAAGTAAAGAAGGAAGAAAGGGAGAGAGGGAATGAGGGAAGGAGAGAAGGAGGGAAAAGGAAAGGAAGGGGAAAGTAGGAAAGGGAAGAAGGAAGATTGGCTACCTTATAACAAAAACAGAAATACAGAATAAAAAACCACTAAGAACTATCTCCCAGTGCACCTTCTCCAGGGAATAGTGTGTAAATGGTGATAGTCCTTCCTTATATTTCTCCCTTCCTTTTATAAAAAAAAACTTTTTATAGTATTTGCAAAGCGTGCTTTGCTCCATATTCTTCTAAAAGGACTTCTAAAGCAAGCAAGACATCATTAATTCCAAATTTGGTGACCAAGTATGTTTCTTCCTTCTGATACCTCCTTAAGGATTGATTTAACTAGCCCCTTAATTCTTAAACTTTGACCTGATAACTATCTCTTTTTGCTTCTTTCTATGACTATCATGTCTTCATTTCTCTCACTTGATATTTCTCTTCCATTCACTGTGTAACCATGACACGGACACATAATCTTTATCCTTTCTACATATTCTCTCTCCTTTTAAGCACTCATGGATTTTCATCCTATTTATGAGGATGATTCTAAAACATCTGTGTCTAGCAGTCTTCACATCCATGCCATAACCAGCAATGACTTTCCACTGGGATCAACATGTATATCTATTCTCTCCTAAGCTCAATTCTCCAGATATTCACTATCTACTTCTTAGGATCAGACCAATCAAAGCATCTTCCTTCCCATATCCTTGCCAAATCCCAATCCAACTTGCCATCACCTCGTCCATGGATTCTTATCGTTTCCCCCATAAGTGGCCTGAGTCCAGTCTCTGTCACTCTCTTTCTACCATGAAAACCAGTGTTTCTCAACAAATGGTAGGTTTAGAATCAAGTGTGGGACATGCGGTGCTTTTATTTGTTTTATTTTAAAGCATATTCCTTTCCTATACACAAATACTCTTCTTTAGTTGACCTTGGGTAGAGCCCAAGGTTTTATATTTTTACTTTCTGAAAGTTTATATTTGTTTTATAAGGCTACTGAACAAAGTATCACAAAACAGATGGTTTAGAACCACATAAATATATTGTCTCACAGTTCTGAAATCAAGGTGCTAGGAAGGCTACACTTAGCTCACTAGGAAGTCATCTATCACAGACCTGTCTCACAGCATATAGCAGCTTATGAGTTTTCTTGGCTTATGAATGACTGCTTTTCACTGAGCCCACTTTAGTGACTTCACTTAACTCAACAACCTGTATAAAGACACTGTCTTCAAGTAAGGTCTTAGTCTATGATAATAAGATCTAGGACTGCAGTAGATCTTTTTGGAGGAACCCAATTTGATCCTCAACACCAATAAATTCCAATTCTAAAAAATTTGGGAGTTGCTGATATAGATTGAGGATCATCAAACCACATCCTATAGGCAAAGTTACTGCCAATATTTAGAAATAAAGTTTTATTGAAATACACTCACATCTATTTGATTATCTATTGTCTATAACTACTTTCACACATTAGCAGAGTTAAGTAGTTGCAATAAAGACAGTCTGGCTTATAAAGTCAAAACTATTAACAGAAGTTCTCAGTTTCCTGTTGTAGATTATTGTTTCTCAAATTGAGAACAAACAACTTCTAATCAAATGGTGAAAATTTTATTCTTCTTTTTCTATCATTATTGTTACATGTAAGGGAAGACCTATTTTCTCATAATCATTATCTTTTTAAAATTTGCCGTTCTCTGTAACAAACAGAAAACAGAACTCTGATTTAGAAACTTCAAGAGAAAATCATATTTAAAAAAAGAGAGAAAATCATATTGACCTAAAATTCAACTTTTTCATGTTACATTTATTACAATTAATGACAAATTGATACTTGTTTTTCATGCACAGTAATAATGCAATAAGGCCATTTCACTTACAAATTAGTTTAAAGACAAATGTGAATTAATATGTAGTTAATGTTCTACTCAAATTTAGAGAAAAAAAATTCCAAAGATATTCACAAAAGATTGAAGTTTTGGAAAAACTGGTATTCCTTAATATTACTTTAATCTTTCCAAAATATTCTATCTCTGGCTTCTTTCACATCCCACTCAAACACTGTCAGTGGCAGACATCTTCACTCTAATATTCATTTGCCATCTGTTCTTCTCTGATATCAACAATTTAGCCAACCACCTCTTATACTAAACAGTAATCTCGCATGACCCTGACTGCCTCATCTGTCTCTTAACTATTGATGATATCTTTGTCTTATTTATCTCTACTCAGTTAAGCATTCTCCCAAGAACTGAATATCTTTTCCCCCATTCCATACTCTTTTCACAGTCTTGTCTTACCACATTCTGCCTATTTCTGAGTACCAAGCTGAAGCACAATTACAATCATATCTACATTCATAACTTCCTTTCAAATCTTTGTCTGCACCTCCCATACAAAGAAACATTTCAACTCTATTTGGAATAACAGTACTTACTGATCATTCTAAATGCCAGCAAGGAAGGAAAAGACCGGGTCCTAAAATGAGTTTCCAGGACTAGCAGCAGCAAACTGGCTCTTGATTTGCCACTAAATGTGTGCAGACCACTCACTGAGCCTTAAGCCTTGTCCTGAATGATAGGAATACACAGGAAATATGATAGACATGAGCCCTGCCCTCAGTGAGCTTATAGTCCTTGGACAAATAGGAGCTAAAACATAATTAGTATAGTAAATTCTGAGCAGCATGAGAGGAAGGTGCTATGAAAACATACACAGAGAGGAGATATTAGTTATTTGGGGAAGTCAGATCAGCCCTTGCCCAGGAAGCAGAAGCTGGAGAATGAAAACCAGTCAGCCTGGCAAATAAGGACAGTGGGTAATGGGAAGGGAGGAAAAGTGCTACTGACAGAGAAGGGGTAGAGACATATTTCAGAGACAGATGGGAGGGAGCATGACATGTTTGAGAAGCTGTGTGAAGCTTAATGATAAAGATGGTATGAGAATAGCAAGTCACGATTCTGGAGAGAGCATGAAACATTTTAGGAAAGCCTGTGTCACCCTGGTGGTGTTGAACTCTGAAGCTCAAGGGATCCAGTAATAGTTTCTGAATATGGCAATAATTTTATCAGGTCTTATTTTTGAAAATCAACTCAAATTTCAACATGGAGACTAAATATTTATGAGACTGAAGGACCGTCAGACAGAAGGCTGCAGCTTCAGAAGAAGGGTGCTGACTACAGGGAGATACAGTGGCACTGGAAATTGAGTGGGAGTGAAAACATTTGTGAAATTTAGGAGGAAGAACACACAAGAGTTATTTTGGGTGTGTGTCATCACGGTATCTGGCTTGATCAACCTAGTAGTATGATGGTGTCTTTTACTACAACAGGAACACAAAAGAAGGACATGCAAAGTGTTGGGAGGGCTGGGAAACAGTGATAAGGGAAGCATTACACTTTTTAAGTTTCAAGCAGTTGCAAGATCTGCAAACTACTGTGTCCTGGAAGCAGTCAAATTTGACCTCAGAGGATTAGGAAAGATACAGACTTAGGAATCACTCGCATCTATAGAGCTTGGAAGTCTGAGTCACCTGTGCAAACGTGACAAAAGCTATGACAGATGCACCAAGTCCCAGATCCCTGAAGTTTGTCCATGGACTCAACTTCAGTATAGATTCTCAGTATAGATGATAAGAGGAGCTGCAGTATTTGATGAGACAATCCTGGGAGAGATGAGAGCAGTGTATTTAGGACAGGGCCCTAAGGGACCCCAGTATTTGAGGAACCAGTTGAGAGAGAAGGTCAACACAGACTGAGAAAAAATTGCCAAGGTAGTAAATGAAAAACCAAGCCAAAAAGAAAAACAGTGTCCTCAAGGAAAAGTGTTTTTCCATCAGTACCAACCCATCTGTCCATCAATAAGTCTGTCCTTTCTTTCTGTGTAACAAGGTGGCAAATTCTTTAAAAGAAGCAGGCTATATGTTTTTTATATCCTGTCATCTGCTAATTGATTCACATAAGGCAAACTCTCCATTGATATGCAGTGGACAGTGAAGCATTAGTAGCCTAAGCATGACACAGATTTCAACTAGTAAAAGCAAAAACTAGCCTAATGGATTTGTGTAAGTTGATAAAAGAAACAAAATTCCCAGATGTCCTACATTAAATGAAAGCCAGAGGTGGAGAGGGTAAGTTACAGGTTAATGAGTTAGTAGCTGCTGGAAAACAACAACAGAAAGAGGACTTATGATGTTCTTAGCTTACATCCTGCTACTACAGTCCCCCACAGCTACTGCGCTGTTTCCACATAAACTTCAGGTACTGTTAACCTCAACCAGTTGAGAAGCAAAGACTATTTTTTTCTCACAGCTATCATCTTATCTCAAAAGTCCCCCAAATCATTTTTACTGTCTCAATCTTGCTAACTTTAGCCAAATAAGGTTACAAACAATAGCTTTTCTTCCCCAATGTTTACTAAAAGTTCTCTCAGCTCTCTATTCCCATTGACATTTTCAGCTGCCACCTGGACTTCCAGCTGCTGACTCCACGAATTCAAAGCAGAACACGGTCCTTTCTGTATCTGTCTAACATCTACAATGACTCAGTAAACTTTTATTTCAGAGATTCGTTGGTCTCTAGACTTTTGGTTTAACAATACTGTGTGACAGTTTACCCTTCATATAGTCTTCCCTAAATATGTGATTATAGAATTTTCATGTGAAGCCTCTCATGAACTAACATGAACTTCACCCATTTCATTGAAGAATGATGCTAGCTATGTGGAACACTTAGGATACAGTTGAACAGTTGCTGAGCTGGAAATCAGAAGTAGATTTGAGACTCAGTTCTGTTATTATAATACAAATCTCTGCACTTTTATATGAATAAGGTTCAAGTTTTGAAGCTCCATGTTATCAATTCTGTCTCTTTCCTGGTAAACATCAAGGATTCTAATCATGCTGTCTTAGTTTCTTTTCTCATTGCTGAAACAAAATCCCTAGCACTCACGAGTTAAGGAAGGAAAGGTTTATTTAGCTCACAGTCTATAGAGGTTGCAACTCATCGTTGGCTGGCTCCAAGGGAGTATGGAATGCCAGAGCAAAAATAGTGTATGGAGGGCAGAAGGTAGCAAAGCAAGTCATATATGATCACAGCTCTTTCTATCTCTTATATTTTATCCAGGATATGTAGGATGAATAGCACTCACACCCTTAATTCTAGAACCCTTGGTTCTAGAATTGCACCATGAATCCATCCCAGTGTCATGCATTATAGATCCAGCCACCTCTGAAAATGTCCCACCTATGACTACATGAGGGTTTGGGGGGACATCTAGACACAGGCCATAACAGATGCCAAGGTAGATAAGTATTGATTGAAATTTTTGTTTAAATTTTATTTGACAATGCATTCTTTATATGTTCCAGAACAAAAGCTATTGTTACCAGACTTTGTGAACCTGCCAACATATCATTAGAGTTACAAAGGATGGATTCTTTCTTTTTGAGTAGTGTTTTACTGATTATTTTAGTCAACAAGCAATGGATAAGAGTGGATGACTGTGATTAATTGCCAAATGGTTCTAATCTATTATCTAACACCATTCTACTACTAATGGAAAGGGGGAAATGAGTAAATTTATCACTAATATAAACCTAGCCTAAATAAAAATTCATTTTCTTTATAAAAAGCTAAGTTCATTGAATATATTGAAAGTATAAGCAGGAAAATAAAACATGACCCTAACAATAAACAGATGGCATTCCTCTCTCTGTGATTATGCACACTTTGAAGTTTTAAAGAAACCACACAACACTCATGCTTTCAATTATTTTTCCAACAGAGACAGACACCAAATGTATTTTTTTCTTTGCAACTGATTACTGTTCCATTCCAATCCATGTGCCTGAGCTAGAAATTCACCTCGGTGAAAGAAAGAGAAATAAACTCCAGCTACTCCTTGACTTGGCACCCTTAGAAATTCTTGACTAAATTTAAATCATTATTTGGCTTAGTCCTGTCTCCCTCTTTCTCTTCTTTAAGAGAAAATAGGGAAAAGACACTCAAAGAAACTGGAACCAATTAACCTAACTTTTGTCTTTTTCTATTGGAGAAATTTACTACACTGATAATATTAAGTACACATGGTTTTTTCTCTTAATTTTTTATTACATGTCTTTTTGGCTGTAACTATTATTTCCAAATGAGGGGTACCACACAGATACACATAATCCTTGCATAAAGCATTCTAAATTGAACATTTTGTCTACTGAGGTTTTTCTACAAGTTTAGAAAAAAAAATTGCATTATTGTTAAACTTCCACCCTTCACACTGTCACTGTCTGGGCCCTCTTAGAGGTTAGGCTGCACATGGACTCGGAATAGCACCCATCCTTTGCACGGGGCCACAGTCGTGAACTGCTACACTGAGTGGCTTATAAGCAGTAGAAATTTTGAAGGCTAGGAAATCCAAAATAAAAATGTCAATAGGTTCAGTATCTAGTGAGGGCATCCTCCCTGAATTACAAATGGTGCTTTTTGTATTACACCTATGTCTTCACATAGTTAAAGAGGTAAAGGAACTCTCTAGAGTTATGTTTGTTTGCTTTTAAATAAAGGAACTAATTTGACTTACAGGATGCAAATTCCTAATTCCATCACCTTGGAAGTTAGGATTCAAACATTTTATATGGATATATAAGGTCTATAGCAGATATTTTGTCCCAGAATGTCTACTCCTGCAGCACAGGTGCTCACCATCCTCTGACTGGATTTGGTTGCAGAATTTGTGTTTGCTACTCGGCATGCTGGCCTTGCTTTGTGTGATGGTGAAAAGCAGACTGAGGGAAGACTTTCTCAGGCCTATCTTTGTGTCCTAATTTGTTACTTATTAGGTTTGTAAGATAATCAAAGTGGCCTACACTATTAAACCAAGGAAAGAATAATGTGTGAAATACTTATAGATGATATCATGAACTGCAAGGGCTTAAGCATAAAAAGGTTAACTCTTCAAAATAAAGCTCATCCTAAGAGGTGGTGCTAATTTTTACCTGCCTTAAGCTCCATCTCCGCCATCCTCCCCAGGTTAACAGCCAGCCCTGACCTCCAACAGCTGCCTCCTGACACCATAAACACAGTTCGTGTTTCCTGATTAAATCTTCTTCTAGGTTTATTGATGATTTATGCATACATGAAAGACACTGCATGCCTTATAAATGAGAAGTGCCAAAATAGCAAAACTAAATACAATGACCAAACAAGACATGGCCCTTGCCCTCAAGAATCTCTTGTGATGAATACTGATAAATATTCCAACCCAGAAATCATGAAGAACCATGAAAACATAAAGACTAAAGCAGAGACAGCTGTTCCACATTACTTCACCTTTGCATTGTAACTTGTAGTAGTTTCATATCTGGCCTTGAGCTGTCCTAGCAATGGATACTTGTTGAGCCAAATTGCCCAAATGAGTCCTCCTTTTAGATATCTGGCACTCTGCTATGTTACCCAAAAAAGCCTGTTTCAAAGTATTATCTTCCAATTCTTTGCACAAGTTTCCCATCCATGTTACAATTGTTTCTAAACACACCAATCATTAAGACTAATGGTTCTCTTCTTCAGATTTTCATTAAGAAGCTTGTTTTGTTTTGCTTTGCCTTCTTTTATTTTATTCTCTAAATAATCTTTTGCAGTCACTAGCTCTTGGAATCTCTTCTTTTCCATCCTTTCACCTGATTTTATGATTTCTTGTACCTTGTCACACTTGGTGGCTTTTTTATAAAAATCATTGTACATAAAGCTATGTACAAAGCATTTCCCTAGATAATGCAGTCTTTGAAAACAAAGTCTATGTTGATTCTATCTCTAGGACCAGTATGATAGCTAGCAAAGAGTAACCAATTAACATGTGTCCAAATAAGCAGTTATTTTTTTTTCAGCAATCAAATAATCAAAACACATAGTATGTGGATTTTACCCCTGTCCTTAAGTTCTGGACTCAAAATTGTATCTAAAGTAACTTGTAGAAGTTAGGTCAAACACTAATTATGTTTCTAGAAAAGCATACTTTTATTCTTAGAATAAAAAGTACATATTCATATCCACAGTAAAGTCTGAAGAAAATTTTACTTACATTTCAATAACTCACCCTCATATGTCAGTTTATTGCTCTCTTCACTAATACTTTTTTGGGGGGGCCTGACTTGATCAATAGCATTTTCACTACTTAGATTTTGAACCTATTTTTGGTCTATGGACTGGAAATACTACTTGGAAATCTCAATTAAGCAACAACATGTGGGAACTATGTTCCAAGGCTTCTGCTTAATCCAACATTCAACCACATTCAGCTGTGGAGGCCCTCAATACACAGGTGTTTCTGAATATCTTCTCTGAGAGTTCCTGCTTTGTCTTTGACCTCTGTATGCTCCATTACCTTGGCACACTGAAGGCTTTCAGTACTTGGAATAGTAACACTTACTTAATACTTTGTATTATGTATGGAAAGCATTCAGGTTACTTGAAGTAGTTTCAGAACAGTTCCCAAAAGAATAGAAGTTTAACCTGTTTCATTTGTTTGTTTGTTTACCTGTTTTTTTGGAAGCAGTATCCTCTTCCTTGTATTGCTGTAGGTCTCTGCAGGGGACAGGGAGGGTAAAAGCCAGTTGTGCAGAGAAATTACCCATATAGGCTTCACAAAGTACACGTACTCAGAGTTAGCTCCACACAGAGCCATTCCTTCTATGGGATCGAATGGAAGTTTGGAGATAATTTTTAAAGCTTTTCTGATAACTTCACCAACTTCTCTTTATTCTTCCCCAATCTCAGTTCTCCCACAGTGTAATCCATTGCATGGTCTAAAGTACATAATCCTTACATTTAGATTTTAAGATGTGTGAAGATAGTTTATAATCTGGAATTGAGAGGTATGCATGACAGGTAGAGGGCTCCATTCCGTTTTTATATTTCACATACCCTTTTCATTAGGCAAAAAGTCACCAAGGGAACAGTGAAAAGCTGGACCATACCTCTCCCTTTGAATCTGAATTGATGATTTAATAGAGTGCTTCCTGCACAGATGTAGAGAATGGTCTCCTAATTCATTAGCAATAATGGTATGAGCAGCCATTAATTAGCAAGAGTTAAGCTTAAACAGAAAAGGATTAAATTTAGATTCACTTATTATCCTTCCCATTGTTAGCATTTTTGACCCCTGTTGTGGGTAGGATAAGCACAAGAGAAGTGTGTGGAATATGAATCGATTAAAACTATATGCCTGCTTTGTGTAAGTATTGCTTTTTTAAAAAGAAAAGGAAAAACAAGATATGATAGAACAGAACAGACACACATAAAGATGAAGGAGAGAAAGAGATTCAGATTCTACTTTTTCTTTTTTGAGTATGAAGCATTGTAGTTTTTTTCATTTGTATTTACCTGTAGTCCTTTTCCTCTTCCAAATATAGAATCTTTTTTTCCCTACCCTAAAATCAGTAATGTCCCTGGTACCAGTTTACAAGTATTAGATTTTATTTCATAAGAATCACTCTCATACAGCACAGCAGAGTGGTTCTCAATTCTATTAGACCAAAGCCTTTTCTTTAGGAAATAAAACTGCTTTAATACCCCATTTACTAACTTGAAATGAAATACTTAGGGAATATAATCCACCTGAACAATGAGTTCAATAGTAAAGAAAAAAAGTAAGCATTGGTTGTATAATAGTAAGCATAGCTGCCTTCCAAATTGCCAAAAGAAAAGAAAATCAATATAATGTTATAATGGTAATATAAAAAAGGAATAAAAAGTAAAGGAAAAAAGAACCTTTAAGGTATAGTTTATATTTAATTTTCTTGAATTTTTTCTCTTTTCACATGAAATGGGTAATTTTTAGGTAATATCCTGTTAAAATGGTGAATAGATTGTCTTTTAAAACATATTTTTATGAGATATGTAAAATGCATGTACCAACTTTCCAAAATAAAACCCTATTATATAATATTAACATGCACTAATAAAATATTGTTTCTAAAAAAACAATACTTTCAGACCACATAATATTTCAGCACCAGTCATTCTAAATCTTTCCAGAGACACAGACTTTTTGATCTTCTGTGCATTTTTCCCAAGAAAAATATACGAATGCACATAAACATTTATGTACAGACATTTCAGCAGGTTGCAGGGCCCCAGAAGTCATGTGTAACCCAGAGTCAGATTCCAACACTCCATTGGCAAAGACTTGAGCATCAGTTTCAAATGTACATTAACTGGACTTGCTAGACATCTCTCAATGTCATTGTCTCATCTTTACTATTCAGGTATTTATATTTATTTCTCAAGGTTTAATTTTTTTCAATAATTGTTCTATATAGGAAGAAACATTGAGAAAACACTTGTGTAAATTCAATGCTCTTTAAAAATCATTATTGCAAAAATATACACTTCTCTTCATGGTTCTCTTCATGCAAAATTTGGGGGAAAAGCAAGTTTCTTTTGTTCCTTTTCTTCAAACAGGAATTTTAGATAAATGTATGTTAGTCCAAGTTTCTACTATATCATATTGCTGAAAATCTCTCCAAATAGAATAAAACTGATTTTTCAGCTTACCTCATCTTCATTCTCTGTCAACTTTGAGAAGGGTCCTTGGTAGCCATTTGACAAACCTTGTCTCAGGTGCTACCTTTAAAACCTTTAAATCCTTTGCATCTATTGGCATTACAAGCATCTACAGTCTCCATGTATGTTGATTGCAGTCTGTGGCAACAGAAAACTGTCACTGGTGTGCACCAACTACACCAATTGGACCCAGAAGTCATCTGAGGTGGCCATCAGATACACTCCATTTTTAAATGGTAATCCTTTTCTGCCTTTGAGCACTGGTGGAAAATGAATATGTTAAAGCCAGAGATCCACATGTATGCTACAGCGTGAACTGCCCATTCTCACGTGGGCTCTCACAAGCCCCACCAACTTAAGAAAAAAAAATAGAGTTCAATTGTCAAATGGGAAAAGTGCATTCAAAATCAGTGTCAACCAAATCAAGTCTCTATGTACCAATGACAAGCTCACCATGAATACCAAGTAACCCATAGGGCATTTCCCTGTGACAACAGGAGCCTACAAAACAAGATGTACCTTCAGATGGTACAGCATGGTTTATTGGTGGTCCTGACACCCAAAACTAGATAGGATTTAGAGGCCAATAGCCAGCAATCAGGCAGTAGAGGCCTAACTTTTGACTGAGACTGGATATGAATGTTCCACCCTATGAGCTAAACTACATACAAAGGTGTAGCCATGTATGATTTCTCTACTACCATACCTTGCTGTATTTTCAGACTCCTGGGCTGTCACACTTCTTTGCATATGTAAAATAAGAATATTTGTATCATCCTTACAGGACACTGAGAATCATGTAAAATAATTCATACAAACTCTACAAAAGGACATATGATGATGTCAGCAAATGTTGGTTCCTTTACTCACTTACCATATGCCATGCAAATTTCTTTCTTCTGTTAGTTCAAAAAGTAAACAAATGCACTGTGTCAACTTAGACAATGAACAAAAGTGATTCATAAATTTTACACTGCTGAAAGGACTACTAACTCAATGCTTCTATGGCTTAAAATTCATTTTTCAAATTGCTGTGAATGGGCAGCTAGGAAATTCATGGACTAGAATTAAAAGATGGGTATGAAATTCAGCATATAAATGATTTTAATTATTTTCATCAATTTAAGTCATAAAGGAATGCCTTAAAGGAAAAAAAACATGGATAAGAGTTGCTCTGCATAGATATAGAACAAAGTTGGAACAGTCATATCTCATCAACAAGTTTTTAAAATATTATAGAAAGATATCTAAGACCACAGAGAAAATCCTCAGGCAAAAGGAAAAAGAAAAATAAATAGTCTCAGTAGAGCTGATAGTGAAAACATAAGCTAGGTGGTGATGCCATTTATCTAGGATCCAAGGATGAAAACACCAACTTGAATAAGATCTACCAGCTTTAGGGAAGAGAATTTCACATAAAACCAATCAGTTCATCATTACAGTGCTCACAGGTATTAAGTCCTAGGATAGTCAGATTTTATATTATGTTAAGACTTGTGTCTAGATGTCCTCCTAAGCCTCATGTGCTTGGAGATGAAGGCTTTTTCAGAGGTGGCTGGATCTAGAATGCATGACACTGGGATTGATTCATGGTGCAATGCTAGGTTAAAAGTATGAGTGCTACCTGGACTAAGTAGCCTGGATAAGATATAAAAGATAGAGTTGTGATCATCCCTTGTATATTTGTTACCTTCTGCCCACCATGAACTCTTTCTGCTCTTCAATGCCTGTCTGCCATGTCACCTTGCCTTGGAGCCAGCCAGTGATGAACAGAAATCTCTACTAACTGTGAACTAAATAAATCTTTCCTTCTTTAACTTTGGGTGTTGATATTTTGTCTCAGCAATGAGAAAAGTAACTAAGACATATTATTTTTCCTGTTTACAAAATTAATCACAAGATGCTTTACAAATGAGGAATATATGGAAATTCATTTGGATATGTTTTAATTAAACTATTTCTCTTAGCTCTCCAAATGTTCATATTGAGGACCTAGTGAGAAACACAAATGAAGTTTATCATTTCTTTTGTAACAGTAAGATTTTTATAGAGTATACCATACTTGTACAGAAATATGCAAAATTATAGCTCAGTGAATGTGTGCAAAGTGAAAATATCCATCTAGTTAGCACCTGATTAAGAAACAGAACTCTATCCAGAATACTTCTCCAGTCTTCTTCCAGTTATTGCCTTCCCCAGGCATAACAATTATTCCAGTTCTCTGCTATATCTTGAATGTTAAGTGTCCCCCAAAGATTGGTCTGTAGAGCCCTCAGATTGGAAGGTGGTGAAACCTTTCTCTGAAAATATTCCTGAAGGGCCTGCTCCTTTCTTTTGTTTCCTAGCAGTGAGGCAACTGATTTCACTCCACCACACACTCCCCACTAAGATGTGTTGCCTCGTCAGAGGCCCAAAGCAAAGAGCTAACTGGTCATGGATAAGATCCTCTAAAATGGCAAGCCAAAATAAGAAATTTTTTCTCTATAAATTGGTTATCACAAATCATTCTTTATACAATAAAAACATAAGACACATTCTAACATTAGATTCATGCCACCTGTTTTTAAATTTTAAAAATACAATTAATGTGTGCTGTTATATCTGATTCACATATTCAATGCAACATATATGAGATTCATCTATGCCACAGCATGTGGTTATAGTTTGTTCATTCAGTACTTAATGTTGTCTGTTTTCCATTTCAGTCATTCTGGTGGATGTCATGCATACTTACATATAATCAAAGAAATATATCTAAAAGACAAGAAAAATGATATTACTGTTTACCATTTGTAGTGGGTCTAGATATCCTCATTTTAAAAATAAATCCCAGTTGCTTTAGATGCAAAGGATTAGGATACAAGAATTAGAATCCAACTGTACCAACTTAAGAGAATTAACAGTTTTTGAAAATTCTTATGTGGAAGGCACTGATGAGTTGATTTGACCATGTGCTTCAGCATAAGCTAGATTGTTTGATCTTGCTAGCCGCTGTGCATAGAGAAGTTATGAAGGTTTAGAAAGGTAGGCACTTTCCCCTGGTCATATATCTACTTAGTAGTAGAACCAATGAATCAAATCTTTGCTCCCTTTCTCTATGCCTAGAATAATCAAGAATCAATCAAACTTTTCAGCCTATTTTTTCTAAAATACCCCAATCCTGAATATGAATCCTGCTATTTGAGTAACAACTACATATTTTCATGACATTAAATTTTCTCAGGACCAAAAACAGTGATAGCCAATTTTTATATTGCCACAGCATAATTTTCTTTTCTTTTTAAAATATAGAACAATGATGTCCCCCTTAGAATATTTGTATGTGGGTATAATGCATCCTACTTATTTTCATGCTCATTACCTGTCATGTTTTATAATCTTTTTAATATAGTATTGAATTCTGTTTGCAAGGATATTATTAAGGATTTTTATATCTATGTTCATCAAGGACATTTTATCATCCTTTTTTTTTTTTTTTTGAGTCCCTACCCAGTTTTAGTATTCCAGCTTTCTAGAATGAATTTGGAACCATTCCTTCATTTTGTATTTCATGAAAAAGTTTGAGAGCATTGATGTTCTTTAAATATTGGTAAAATTCAGTAGTAAATGTATCAGATCCTGAGGTTTTCTCAGTTGGGAGAATTGCAATTATTATTATAATCTCATTGCTTATGATCTGTTTAGTCTTTTTATATATTCTTGGTTCAAATCTGAAATGTCTTTTATATATTCTTGGTTCAAATCTGAAATGTCATATGTGCCTAGGAAATTATTCTTTTCTTTGATGTTTACAATTTATTGGAATATAGGTTTTCAAAGTGATTTCTAATAATACCTGAATTTCAGTGATGTTTGTTGTATTTTTGCCCTTTTCATCTATAATTTTATTAATTTGGGTCTTCTTTTTCTTTCCGTTTAGCTAAGTGCTTATCAATATTGTTTATCTTTTCAAAGAACCACCTATTGGGGTCTTGGTCTAGTCCCAAGTGGCTGGTGAACAGTTTGAATGATTTCGAGGCACCCAAGAAGGTCAATACCCTTTTTCTGAAGTGAATGTAAACAGCTCCACCAGTCAGCCTGTATTTATTTGGTTTTCAAACAAAGGATGGGGATACCTAGGTAAGCACGAGAATAGAGCTGGACCTTGGAAGTTAGTTCAAAGACTTCTTCAAGCAATAAATTTCGCCAATTAGGAGACCCACTTGATCTCTAAGGTCGGCAGGTTAATGGGGGTGTCAGCAGTCCATCTGTTTGGCTGCCTCAGCTGTGGTTATCTTGACCTCAGAGCACTATGCATATGCTCTTTTCCAATGCAAGGAAAAGAGGGTCCTGTGTTCAGCAACTTAACTCTATACAGCCTGGTCTGCAGCAACCAGCTCTTTCATTCACTGATCCTTTGTACAATTCTTTTAGTCTATTTTTTGACTTCTACTTTATTAAATTACTTTCCTTCTACTAGATATTGGTATGGTTTTTCTTGTTTTTGTAGGACATTAAGATGTAAGATTGCTCCAGTTTTCTAACTGTCCTCTTTGTGTCCCAGATTTTAACATGCTATGTTTTTATTATCATTGGATTCTAGAATTTCTAAAATTTCTTCACAGATTTTTTTCAATGACCTAATGATCATTCAAAATTGTATTAGATAATTGCCATGTTTGTGTATCTTTTGTATTTAATATTGCTGCTGATTTTAAACCTTGTCAATTTTTTGTCCAGTTAAACCATTTGTGAGAGTGACATATTGAAGTCATCCACTATGATTGTATTAGGGTTTATCACTTCCTTTATGTGAAATAATGTTTATTAATATGTATTTATACACATATACTGCTTTTAGAATTATTATGTTTTCTTGGAGAATTGTTCCCTTTAACAAGAGAGTGGCATTCTTTGTCTCTTCTGTCTAATTTTATTTGGAAATTAGTATGGCCCCTGCTGGTTTCTATTGGCTCCAATTTCTTGAAGTATCATTGTTCATGCTTTGAATTTCAGTCTTGTGGTTGTTCTTGTAGGTGAGAGGTGTTTATTGAAGGTAATAGATAGTTGGATTCTTTTTATCCAATCTGCCAGTCTATATCATTTAATCAGAATATTAATACATTTTACATTAAATGTTATTATCAAGAGATATGCATATTTGTCTTTTTTGTCTTTTCAGTGTTTAATCATTCATAATTTTCACTTATTTTCTCTTGAAATCAAATTTATTCTTTCTCTTGGTCTCATGGGTGTGATTGTCCTCTTCCTCTGAGTTTAGGATTCCTTTAAGAAGTTATTTCATTGTTGATTTGCTACTCATGAATTTCTTGAGTTTTTATTTATTTTGGAATAGACATTCCTCCTCTATTTGTCCTCTAATTATGAAGAATAGTTTTGCAGGATATAGTATTCTAGGTTGGCAATTACAGTGGTACATCAGTTCACAAATTTGATTTTCTACAATTCTAGTCACAAATTCAGTTGGATGAGAACCAAATCAAATTCAGTGTTTAGATTCAATGTTGACCTCATGGGGAAATTTGATTTAGTTCTTGTCTAGTTTGGTTTGCAACCAGAATCTTGGAGAGAATTGAGTTCATAGACTGAGGTACCACTGTATTTTCTATCAGGGTTTGCAATTTATTATTCCAATACCATCAGAAATTAGTTTCTACTGAGGAATACACTGTTACTCTAGTGGGTTCTCTAAGTAATTTGATGCTTCTCTCTTACAGCATTTTATATTCTCTGTTCAGAAGTTTTAGCAATTGACTTTGTGAAGAAGATGTTTTCTGGCCACATCTATTTGGGCAGGGCAGAATCAGTTGGAGACTGTATTTACTGGCTGGGACAGTTGAAGATTCTCACTTCCCTGTTGCTGAAACAAAATACTCAATGCCCACCACTTAAAGGAGGAGTGGTTTATTTTGGCTTATTGTTTCAGTGAGATCAGTACATGATTGGTTGTCACCAAGGCAGACACTGAATAGAGGAAAACTGATTGGGTCCATGGTGTCCAGATTGAAGACAGATTGAAGAGCCAGTGACAAAATTACACCCTTCCAGGTCACCCTTTCAATGACTTTCCTCTTTTGACCAGGCTCCACCTCATTATGAGCTCATTAATGGATTAATACAGTGACATATACAATGCCCCATGATCACATTGCCTTCCAAAAGTCTCATTCCTGAACATGCAAAATTTTAGAAACATTTTATATCTAAATCATAACAGGTACACAAGGTCTGAACTGTGATATGTTTGTGGGTGTCCAACCTTCTGCTGGCCTCAGCAATGGTACACCCGGACTCATGCAGCTCAACTCTTTCCTTGTCACAATGTACCAACCAGCACTGGTTTTTTTTTCTTGCCTTCTCCTCAGGATTTCTCTCTCCCTGGCTGAATTTGTTCGCTACTTTCTGGGTTTCACATCACCTAGCCATCACACTGAGATTTTCCCAGCATCGAATCCAAACTCTTCTAAGACAGATACTAGTGTGTTACCCTCATTCTCATGATATTAGTTTGCAGTTACCATTCTCCTGGGCCCAAGTCTGCTACTAGTTAGGGTGCCCACTGCCTCACTGGAGAAAATAAGGCGTATTTCATCATGGAGATGTAAAATACATGTAGATTTTTGTTTTCTCAAGCCATTTATTGTTTTCAACTAGTATCTTGGAGCATATTCTGAGTGCCACTTTTCCTCAAGTCCACTGTCTGGGTCTCATGGCACAGTTTTTATCCAGTTCCATTAATTAACTGAAAATTTCATAAATGACATAGACAGTGGTATTTACTGACATGCCACCTGATTCCATCTTGCAGTTAAGATTGTTTGTCATCTGTATCACTGTGTTGGGCAAGTATAGAAACCAAACAGCAGGTTTGTCAAAATTGTAGGTTGATTCTAATACTGCCTAATAAATCACTCCCAAATACTGCTGGTATAAATATTTCACTATCTGCTGGTTTTCATTAGTGGTGCTTTGTTGGTTCTGCATAAACTACTACAAGGCTGACATGAGCTAAAGGGTGAAGGGGACCTGGGCAAAGCTGGCATAGCTCAGTCTTTCATTCTCAAGGAGGATAAATTGACTTCTTCATATGGAAAGAGCTATGTTCCAGGAAAGAAAAGACAAAATCTGAAAGGTCCCTGGGGCTTGGGTTTTGCCCTATAGTCTGTTAGTCAAAGCCACCCACAAACTCAACCCTGAGCCAATGAACAGACAAATAAATTATACCTCTTGATAAGAAAACTGGAGAAAACTGTGGCTGAATCATCAAGATATCACAGTGGATAATAGTCTGAATATGGTAACAGAAAGTGAGTGCTAACCAAATGCTAATATTTTTTCATTTTAAAACAAAAAATAATAAAAATGATAATATAGAATTCCAAAGCAAATAATAATAAATTAACAATGCTTAATATATTGTATATTGTTATCTTCAAAGTAGTGCTCAGATTATAAGACATAGGCATGAAAAAATGATCAAACAATAAAAGCACAATCTTTTTAGATGAAGTAATAGTGATTAGTAGTATAATTATCTTTCTTATATATATTTAAGAAATATTTTATATTTGTATATAATCTTGTATATATAACCTTTTTTTTCTTTTCTCCTTTCCCCATCCCAATTGTTCTTTCCTTTTGAGCAGTTGCTTTCCCTGTGACTTTCGCAATATCTACTGTACATTTTGGATCTTATTTACTCTTTCAGTTTTTTACACTAGGGAGACAATGACATTTACACATGCAAGTCTGTTTTATTTCACTTATGAGTATGGTCTCAAGTTTATCTATTTACCTATAAAAGTCTCAAGTTTATCCTTCTTTATAGAGTAGTAGTAATCCATTGTGTAAAAATACCACATCTTTTTTATTCATTCTGTGGCTGGTGGGCATTTGGGTTGTTTCCAAGATTTAGCTATTACAAATTGTGCTGCTATAAACAAGGAGGCACATACAACGCTGATGTTTTCAATTCTTCTGGGAAAATACCCAAAAGGGGAATAACTGAGTTGAATAGGACCACCAATCCTAGTTTTTTTTTTTTTTTTTAGGACTCTCCACACTGATTTCCACAGTGTGTTCTACACTCCCAGTATAATTACTACTAAAAATTATTAAATTTACACTTTTAAAAAGTCAATGGTTTCTCAGTTATATTTTCCAATATAGTATCAATAAAATCTTTAATTTAATATCTTCCCAGTGCCATGCATGAAAGTACAGAGTTCATTATTTTGCTGCTAATATTACTGCAAAACCCTAACATTTAGGAGTGAGTTATCTGCATCACCATGGAGTGTTTTCTCTCCCTTCCCATTATCCCTGATTACCTTAGAAAAAACATCTCTGACACCTATTCCATCATACAGGAAATCTCCGGTTTCTGTCTTCTAATTTTCCTCCTCAACTGCTGATACCTACTATCTAATTCATTCAAATTGGTTTTCTCTCCAGAAACTCAATCCCTTGAGAGATAATGCTTGATTTTATCTTCCTCCTTTTGTTATTGACTTTATGTCCACCTTTAACCACATCTGTTGACTATTCCTCATTTCTTTCATCAAACTGTGGATTACTATACTGTACTCCTGCACTTGACCTCAGTCCCAACACCCTCCACCTGGCTCACAGCTTGGGATTAGTCACTTGCCAAGCATGGTTGTTCAGTTTGTGCTCCTCTATGAGATCAAGTTATCAACATATGCTCTCAGGACCACTGCATAACTGTATAAAGCAACAATACAATAAAATTCAGCAAGTAATTCCAAGCAAGAAAGCTCTGACTATTCCCTTGAAAACAAACCATATTCCCATCAGTATAAGTAATATAATCATAGTCAAAATAGTAACTAGGGTAAAAAATGTGTTTACAGCTTGAGGATTTCTTTGTTTATTCCTTCATAAGCACTTGGTTTAGATGATGGCTAATAAAACAATAGTACACAATGATACTCGATCTTGATGTTCAAAAATAGAAGTTAATTTGATCCAAATGTGAGCTAATGTGTTATGGTAGAGAGCACCACAGGAGAAAAGCTGAACAATATGAACCTCAGTGCTGTGTGCAGAATACCCTGGGGGAAAGGAAAGGGGACAGAAATCTATTATTGTCTCATTTCTATCACACTTAAATGAGGGAACCTCTAATGGAAATATATCTAGAAATAGGAAAAAAAAGCAACAAAATTTCATCAGCTACAAGCAACAAAATTTTATCAGCTATGTGTAAGACAATGTGAAGAAAGAAGAAGATAAAACATGGCCAAATTTGCATTTAAATCCCTAGCAGTAATTATGAAAATGCAGGCAAAGGATAAAACAGGAAACAAACTTCTGGCTTTGGTGACAATTAAGTGAAAATGTTCTTATGACAGGAAAATTTTAAGTTTTGAAAAAATAAAAGTAACCAAATGTGACAGGTTAGACAAAGAACATCCCGAGAGTGAGTAGACAGTAGGAGTTCTGAGCTCAAGAATTCACACTGAGAGCACTGTCAGGAGATGGGGGATGGAAGGAAGAGGCAGCCACTGGGGATGTGACCCTGAAGCTCCTAGGGGTGCCCCAGAAATCATCTCAATTCCTGCCTCCTCCCTTCGCTCTCTGTTCCCTGGCTTCTGTGATGTTTACTACTGAGTGGGGTTTGGCCATAGGATTTTTGTCCACAGTGTACAGCAAAAAGTTATCTCAGTGGCAGATGCTAGACAGCTGAACCTTCATGGCATGATCTGTCACAGCAAAGTTCTCTGCGTCTGTGTTCTGCCTAAACTACAAAGTTCATACACTCAAGCAGTGACCATTCCCATGAGTTTTTACCATCATAATATTTCCAACACCAACCCTCAAAGGCAAAAAATAATAAATTCAACAAGGCATTTGCCTTATCCTATGTATTGATTGATATTTGCGTTCCCTAATGAAGAGCCCTAAAATATACTTTTCACCCAACTTTTCTAAACTTTTAACATTTAGTTTTCAATCATGAAATACCATAAATATTCTATGTGGTTGTAAATTCAACCTGCCAATTGCTTTACACACCTGAAGAAGAAAGAATTGATCAATTCATAATTTCTGCTAGGGTAAAACCAGCTATTGAAAATCAATAGCTTGAAACGTTTCAACTACTGTTTAAAATACTGCCTTGCAGAGCAAACAGGGTGCAGAAATCCTGCACCTGTCTTACATGAACTAAAAAAGGCGTATAAATCCATGTTTAGAATGTGGGAAAGTATTGGCTTCATGGAGACTGTGATGGGTATTTATCACCCCACAGTAAACATCATGCCTTTGCTTTGGCCTTAAATGTTACCAAGACCTTCAAAACAACTGCACAACTTTCATACTTTAGCCAATTCTCTCTTCCTTTAAGCCACCAGTCCTCAAAAATTCATAATTCTGCTGGCAAAGAAAGAATCCTGGATCTATGCATTTTTTTGCACCCCTTTTATCCCTTCCCCCTCCTTCTAGTATCTTGTACATTTTTTGAACATGAGCAACAGTCGTGGACTTACATCTGTATCTATAGCATACATTGCCATAGTCTAAAATAACTGCTTCCTGCTGGTCAAAAATTGGGAAGAGAAGCAAGCCAGTGGGTGTGGGAAGAGTGTCCAGATGTCAGTGTTGGAGAATAGTATGACCTCATGCTGTGCATGGCACATCAGTCTTAGGCTTATTAAAATGAATGTTCTCCAGAGGATTTAAGGCTGGGTCATTTTCTATATTTTTGATATTTTTGATGACCATGGCTACTTTCTAGAGATAGCAGGCAACTCACCCAAGAACACACCTTTCATGCATTGACCGGGCTATTCAAAGTCCACCTTCCCCATACCCCATTGTTTTCTTTCTGACTCTTGGACTCTTTGCTAAAATTATCCTTCTCTAATTACCTCAGAACTGGGCACCAGAAGACAGGAAAGTCCCTATACTCCCAGAGTCTACTGAAATTATCTGAACTAATCCTAAACTTATTGCCATGTCTTGCCGGTTTTTCCTGTTCAAACCATGATAAAGGCTGTTGTATTTTGCCCTCATGTTCCATGTCTCATGACTAACCTGGTGGTATCCTTCTGTGGTCCTTCAGGGCAAGACTTCCATTCACTTGGAGAACTGCATTTCAGCGGCAGTTGCATCTTGATTTGTTGTCCTGAATAATATTTATGACTAAATACAAAAACTCAGGACTCCTTCAGCACAATATTCAAAGTAGACACAATTCAAATTCATTGCTGAGTAAATAACTAGAAAAATGTGATTAATTTTTAAGAGTAAAGACCATCACTAAATTTCAAACCTAAGATGAGCCAGTATCAAAATTGTCAGAAAAGACTTTATTGTAATTATGGTCAGTTAGGTAAAGGTATCTGCTCATGTAATAAATAAATGCAATGTATTTGCAGAGAAATAAAACTATCCAGACTGTGTCTGGAGCTACCAGACAGGTAATAGAAAAAGAGGATTCTCCCTTACAGTCTTCAGAGGGCTATATCTTAATTTCAGATTGAACAGTGACAGAATAAGTTGCCAAACTTTTAAAAGCTCCTCAATATACATTAATTTAATGTGTTATTACAGGAAACTAATACAGTAAGGTAAACTCTATAAATAATCTAAGAAAAAGGCCACAATGCCAAAGTGATGTGATGAACCCAAACAGCATTCTTTCCCAAAACAGGAATAACAAAGACAAAATAGTTCAGGTAGAGTTCAGAGTAGCCATTGGTAGCAGGTCCAAGATAAGTAACACATACCCTTTAAGAAATATCTAGACTTATTAGGGTCTTCTGCTCTGAATTCAAGAGTAAGAGACTAATTCATTTTTTTCTTCTGTTTTTCTTTTTGTCCATGCACCTAATAAATAAGCATCTCTTCTTTGAAATATTGTTCTACACACTGCCTACTAAAATGCTACTTCATTTGTTGAACCACAAGTGAAAAAAGTGTAATAACAGGGTGTCTGTGAGATTCTGAAGTTTTCTAGAACTCATTCTTTCAATGGAAAGAATTCACTTTCACTCTAGAAATGTATCGTAAAACCAGAGTGAACAACACAAAGTTGTTGTACAAATTATTCGCTACAACATTATTTGTAGTAACAAGAAATATTAAAATGAATTAAATAACCAACATGGAGGATTTGTTAAGTACATTTTAGTAGAACCATAGTAGCATAAGGTACTATGTAATCATTTTAAAAGGACACTGCTACTATATATTTATTGATAAGTAATATTTTATTGGATAGAAAATTCACTATAAAATATTAGTTATTACCTACATTTGAGGAAACAAGTAAAAAAAAATGTCTAAATGGTGAAGACCATCCCTTATTATAGTCATCCAAAAGAGGACTGATTCCAGAATGCTAAAGCACTAAAATCTGTGACTGCTCGAGTCCTTTATAAAGAGGTACAGCATATAATCTATGAATATACTCTTTATATACTTTAAATCATTGGTAGAATACCTACAATACTTAAGATTTATAAATTCTATGTTGATTGTTATTGTACTATATGGTTTAGGAAATAATGGAAGAGAAAGCCTGTACATGTTTATCAGAGACGCAATTTATTTAGTACAGTACTTTTGATTCTCCATTGATTGAATACAAAGATGAGAACTAATGGATACGGAGAGCCAGTCGTATGTAACAAAATATCAACAATGATTTTATTTGGATATAAAATTATATATGATCATAGTATAGTTCTCTACCATTTTAAAATGAACATGTATTACTTATGTAAATTAAGAGGCATTTAAAAAGAAAATCTTAGGTTCTATCTTACTTTAGTAACAGTAGTCATTATCAAGAATGCACAAAACAACAAATGCTGGAGAAGCTTCCCAGAAAAAGAAACTCTTCCACATTGTTGGTGGGAATGCAGACAAGTACAGCCACTATGGAAATCATTATGGAGAGTCAGAAAACTAAAAGCAGAAATTCCACTTGACCCAGCTACACCTTTTCTGAGTATCTTCACAACAGAATTAAAGTCAACATATTGTAGCTGAATCTCAGATCCTTGTTTTTGGGCAGTGAAGACAGAAACCAACAAAACAGCAAATGACAAGCAGTGGGGACTCCCCAAATGTGTGTTTATTAGAAAGCACAGAAGCTCTCTGCTAGTTGGAGAGGGATGTTTTGTAGGGCAGACACTATAGATGTTTTGGCCCATTGACTTTTTATACAGTTTTTGGAACCAGGGTATGTGACAGAAAACAGAGATACTCCTGGTTACAGGTAGGCCTTTGATGTCTGGAAAGCAAGCTGTTCCATTTGCAGCCACTTCCTTCAAGATCTCTCTCATTTGGTTAAGGACCTGTTCTTTTGTATCTTGCATTTCATTGGGCCCTGATAGTCTGTTTTGGTATGCTAACTCACTTAGGCCCATGACTCTTAGTTTACTTTAAGTTACCTATTTAGTATCTGTGTCCTATTTGTGTAACTTGCGTTATCCCCTGGCTTCAACATTACAGTGACATACACATACCCGTATTTATAATAGTGCCACTGACAACAGCTAAATTCTATAAGCTGCCTAATTGTCCCATGAATGGATGAGTGAATAAAGAAAATGAGGTATATATAAACCATGGAGTACTACTGAGTCATAAATAAGGATATGAGAAGCCCAAAATGTAAACAATTCAAAGAGTAAAATAAAAAAAGAGATGGTAGGAAACAGGGAGGTAGACTGAAGAGAGGAAAGGGACCTGTAGAGGGAAAGGTGAGGGCAGAAAGGAATACAAATGCTCAAGATGCAATGTGTATCTGCACTAGCTCCCCCAAGATGGATTAGCTATTATGTATCAAACATATACATTAATAAAACATTTTTAAAATATAAACAAAACCTTATGTAACTATAGACATATGAACCATTGCATGTTTTATCAAACTGTCTTCTATTCTTGGATTCCACTAATGTTATTAGATGATTTTTTTAATGCACTTTCATTCTGGGCAACTTCACACATTTGCTGTTCATTCTATGCCTTATCTGAGACAGCTGATGCTAATTCCCTTAATTCAATGGAATAAAACAATTAGAATATAGTTAGTAGACAGAAGCACCTTCAGCGTTTTTCATAGAATCCTGCAGTTTTCATTTTTAAAAGATTATATTGTGTGACTCAAATTAAGTATATGATTTGTAATGAGATCCACTTCATAGTACACCATCAAATGAAATTAGCCACTTTTTTAAATGACACAGAGGATTATATTGTATTACACTTTTCTACTAATCCAATAGGTTAAGGTAGTTGAGATGCAATCTCTAAGTTTGTGAAAATTAAGCAAACAAGAATATGCATTCTCTTAAAATATCATAGGATATTTTAACTAGGGCAACAGTAAACAAAATAGTATTGAAGAGTTTTGTTTTTCTGCAATGTTACAGGTCAAAAAATCCTTTGGAAAAGTTTTGTAAAAGTTTAAAAATAATGGGCAAATGAGGAAACTTCATTGCATAACTTCATACAAAACAAACTAATGAGGAAAGATTCATAATAAATTAACATTAAATTAGATCTAAACTCAATGGAATTACATTAAAATCTCATTTCATTCTATTAAAAATTCAATGAAACAGCACCAATTAAATGAGGCAATCAGTACGAACAAAGAGATTTACTTGATATTTCATCTATTCTCCCTCATTATTAGATTTCATTTTTAATATCTTGTTGACAATGATTATCTCCTGACATTACTAGCACTAGAATCATGAGTCAGCTTTGCAATCAATCTAGAGGGATAAAATAATCCTCAAATTGCCACTTAGCACATCTGCTTGTCCAGGTAAATGAATTCTCATTGAAAATATATCACTGGAGATGGATAAGAAATAGAAGGAGAGAGAATGAAGTTAGTAGGTGGAAACAATAAAATGATAGACTAAATAATAGCATGAAGCATAAGAAAAAAGTTTAAAGAGTTTTTATTTGCTGAATTTTCTATTGCATTTCAACTTAGAGATTAGTCCGCAAAAGATTAATTTGTTCTTGTTTTTATTTTTCTGCCACAAGCTGCAGTTTAAAGAGATGTGTTCTTCCCAGGCCTGCTGATTTTAAGTGTCATATTCCAGGGCTTACACTATTTAAACACCCTGGTAATGGATCTAACCACACTTTGAAACAGTCCACCCATGAAGTCTCAGCTGGCTTGGCTCATTACAAAAAATTCATAATCACTCTGCATATGGACTTAGAACCTACCAGCAAATCACCAGCGGGAAGCAATAACATGTTGCTAATCTCTAAGCATTTCAGAAGCAAGTGTTGTGACAGATAACTCATAGACTTTTAAGTTTTTATTCCAGTATTGATATCTTGGATATCAGGGTTGGAGCCTCTCTGATCAGGCATTGGAGTTTGAATGTACTTTCCCATCCCTTGATAACCTCACACCCTTTGAGATTCCAGACCAATAAGCACATTTATTTTAATGGTTAACCTAATCAATCAAATTCCTAAAATTTGGCCTATAAAAGTATTTAAAGTTCCTGAAATATATTGTAGCATCTAACACAGAGCTAGATCAGCATTTGTTGAGGTGTATATGTACAGTAACATTTCTAATAAATGAATGAATGGACAATGAGTGCCTTATCAGCAAACACAGAAGAAGATGGATCATCTTAAGTAAATTTGTCATGAAAGGAACAGAGCAATAATTCTCAGTTGATTATGATTCTGCCTTCCTCCAGCCCAAAAGATATTTGTCAAGATCTAGAGACATTTTTGGCTGTCAACTAGGGAGGATGCTACTGGCATCTAGTGAGTAGGAATCAAGATCACAACTAAAACATCCTACAGTGTCCAAAGGCCCTCACAACCAAGAACTATGCAGCTGCAAATATCCATGGTGCTATGTTTGAGAAACCAGCAGAGAGAAGCAGAAGAGAAGCACTGCCCCAAGATTGAAGTGCACTGATATGCTGATAACTTAGAACAGTCATCAGTGAGTTCATCATTGTCTGTTGTGATTTGTGGAGCAGTAAGACCTAAGAACATGGAGAAAAACATCTGGTTATAAAGGGAAATTCCCATATAGGATGGTTGAGAGAGTATAATTTGGAAAATGCCACATGCTGCTTGCATACCCACACTAAAGTCTGTTGTTTGCCATTATGATACAGAAACACTGTGCTGAAGCTGATACTCAAACCCAAACTGTTTTACACTTAATCCAGAGTTCATAGAAACACCCTATTCTGATTGACAACTAACAATCATTTGTTTTTTCAAATCAGATCAACCTCTTCCCCTTGGTCTCCCCAGAGTCTGATAACCACTATACTAGTTTCAACTTCTATGTGATCAACTAAATTACAGGTAGAACAAATACCTTTTGGTATTCTATTGCACATTATGTTGATTAGAGATAATTATAATGTGCTGTATAGTCCTAAAAAATCTAGAAGAAAGGTTTTAAATGTTTTTGCCAATAAAAAAGGATAAATATCTGAAGTAATCAATATGTCTACCTGATCTGAACATCACACAATGTATATACTTACAAAAATATCACATAATATCTTCCTAAGAATATAACATTTTCACATGTCAACTAAAATTAGTAAAATAATAAGGACATAAAGACCTTTTCAAATGCACAAGAAACACCCTACCACCTATGCCTGTCACATAAAAATAGAATGTCACGTCCTTCACACAATTCATTGAACCGCTTATTTTTGCTGACTTGTTCTTTTCAAAGATAATAGTTCTCCACATTTTTCCATACTTTGTGAAGGAAACTAAGCAAATTGAATACGATCATTTCTTCAGAGTTCTTCCACCTTTCCTAGTGTCAGGTACACACACACACACAATTAAGAGGACACATAGTATCAACCAGTTCACTAGAGAGCCTCACTGGTGTCCTTCCATTTCTCCCCAGAACTTCTGCCAAAAGCTGACTGTGGTATAGGAGAAGCCTGAGCAGGACCAGGCATCAGAAGGCGTAATGAGAGGGGCCAATAAAACCTTACTAGTTTTCTTCTTGCAAGTATATTCATGTATTAGCAGGTGACAGCAAGACTTTATGTAATTCATCAATCATATATTTTATGATTGGCATAATATCAGATTAAAGGTAAAATTTTTTGACATTTAGGGGACAAGACTAGCTGTCATTCCATGGAGATTGCTACAACCCCACAGGTTTTTTTTAGAGAATTATTGAAGAATATATGACACTCACACAAATGTGAACACAGAGGAAAGGTCTCAAAAATCAGAGTCATCTCTGGGTGAACTGGCAGAGCAACAGGTAAGGAGCAGGGTACCACACTGTTCTGTGTTATCTTCTCTTTGTTTTTCATCTTTCTTTCCTATTTTTTCCTTTTCTTCTCTCATGCCATTTATTCTTGTCTATCTCATCTCTTTGACTTCAGCCTGCTGGGAACCTTAGGGGATCCAGAAGCACAGATTGGCCCACATTGGAGTTCACCACAATAGGCCCACCAGGAAAATCATACTTCTGCATTTCCACAAAAGTTCATCATTCAAATACTCATCAACCTGTATGGGACATTACTCCAAATAATGGCTGAGATACAAAGATGAATGAGATATGACCCTGGATGCAAGAAATTCACACTATTATTGAAAACAGGAACATGAAAACAACTGGTAAAAATGAAATAAAGGCAAAATACAGGAGCAAGTGTTTCAATGGCATTTAAGAATCCCATTAGAGGGTGCAAAGATGTTATCTGCATTCAAGAAACTTAGAAAGCAAGTGTAGTGGTACATGACTGTAATCCCAGTATGCTGGAAGCTAAGAAAAGAGGGTTGCAATTTGAAACCCAGCTCTGGTAATTTTAGCAACTTGATAAAATTCTGTCTAAATAAAAAATGAAAAAGGAGTGAGAAGATAGCTCAGTGAAACAGCCCTGGGATCAATTTCCAATATTTCAAGCAAGCAGTAAGAAAGGAGAAAGGAAAGGAAAAAAGGTGAAGGAACAAAGGAAGGAATGAAGGGAGGAAGGAAACCAAGGAATACACCCCATCGAGGGATGGAAGACACCTCACCATCCAGTGTCACTGAAGTGTTAGGCAGCAGGCTCACTGTAGTGAGGGAACACACAACTTCCTTTGATTCATGAACAGTTTTAGTGGCCTGATGAAGACAGTAGAACCTGTCTCGAAAAAATGTTTATAAATATACAAAATAAAATATATAGAATTAAGTTGAAAACTAGTTACCTGAAAGCACAATTCTACCCATGGGCTCATCAGTGGTCCCCTGGGCCCCGTGTGAACTACCTGCTACCTGGAGTTGAAAGCCAAATTTTAAGAGTTACTTTCCAAGCTAGGGAACATAATAGTGATGTGAGCAAAGATGTAGAGCTGTTCAGAGGTCACTATTGTACCCATAATCCATAGAAAAGGGAGCTTACCCAATGGAAAGATTGCAGCTATATCAGAGACCCCTGCAGTGTGTTTCAATCTCCTGCCCAGAGTTATAGTACCTGATGGGAAGAAAGAACAAGAGACAAAATAGGGGTCCAGCAGGGATCTGGGATGAGAAGTTGTTCACAAAGAACCAAAGCCCACAGGCACCCAGAACCTTGGTATTTATTCATTGAGGAAAATGGTGAGGGGATTGTGGCTAGATATGCTAGACAAGTGGCAAGGCTAGCGAGGCTTGTGGCAGAGGTAATAAAGCATTCTTGCTTTGAGATGGGAACAGCCAGATTTAGGCTGCAGTTAATGAGTAACTTGTTTTGTAGCCAGTTCTGGGAAGTCATGTAGGCCTTGGAGATTGGAGATGTTATCTTATATCTTATCCCCATGGTATCACAGCTCCTTTATCTAAGCTTAACCATGGCTGTTGATGATAAATAATGCTCGTCTATCATCAGCTACCTGCTTTCATGAAGACATATGCACAGCTGGGGCCAGAATCATCAACTAAACTAAAAGCCAATTTAGAGACATTACCTTTACAGAGCCTGCACTGCTCTCAAGTAAACACAATCACACTTTGGTCTGGGGAAGGGTGATGTGGTGGTCCCCACACAGCTGTAGCACTTGCTTTGCTAGTTCTGAGCAAAATGAAAGCTCAGAAATTTTAAAAGACCAAGTGCAATGAGCTATCTTTGCTAAGTTGGAACTTTGCTCTTGTTTCCTCTGAAAAACACTGACATTTTTCCCTGATGGAATCATTCTCATATCATAGAATACCTCTCTTTGATGATTAGAGCTGACCATGCACACTATTCAATTTAGTCATCCTCTTCCTTCACTCTAGAAGCTCAGTATCTCTGAAACTATATTAAATAACAAGCTCATAAGTTAGCTTTGTGGGTTATTGCCAGCTTCTGAGGAATCCAGGCTTTCTTAGGATGAGGGATTTGAAAGAGACTCAGATGTGGTAAGTCTCTCTACCTAAGAAACACCATAAACTCTGTAGTTGGGGCTACCAGCAGTTAATAAACCATGAGACTTGCCTTTTTGGTACCTTACACTCATCATCAACTTTGTCCATTCTAGGACTCAAAGCCTATTTCTGGGGACATTTGTGAAGAAAGTCTGATTGCTCTCAGGAGAAAAACTAAGTCTGTCTTTGAAAAAATTAAGTGACAAGGGCTACAAAAAGTGTATCCTGGAAAAGAAGATAGAGTTCACAGGGCCTATGTTGAGAATAAACAGCCATCACCAATTGGGGATCCAGGAAGTTCCAAGAATCTGCCTGTTTCCTGAGAGGCAGATTGGGGCCCTACTGCTCCCACAGCAATTAGAGCTAACTCTAAGAAAGCTAGGCTGCTCTAAGAACCAGGGTCATGTCAGTCAAGAAGAGTTCTGCCTTGCCTAAAGGACCTTCAACTTTTTTCCAGAACCTGGAATGGTTCTCTGGTAGACAGCAAAAGCTCCTGCCCCAAGGCTGCAGCCCAGTTCAGAGTGAGTGCAAAGGACCTTCAGTTTTTGTCTGTGGCTCATGGTGGTATGTGAATGATGATCATCACAATCATTCCACTGTTTCTAACTTACTGTAACAATATTTGTTAATCATAAATTGTACTCTCATGATGGAAGCTACAGATCTTCATATATTTTGTTTTATTTTTTATTCCATTTTGAGAGGAAGGAATGTGTTAAGTGGCATGTCATAAGATTCAAATAGTGCTGGAAAAAAAAACTTTTATCTCCAAGATATTTCTATGGGAAGTAAATGCCAATATATCACCATCCCTCTGTTCAGATAACACTCCTAAGGATTATCTGTGGACTCCTGTATGCAAAACTGCAAACCACAGAGTACATTCAATTTGGCAAACTGCAATTTCAAAAACCAAGCCAACATCCAACTACACAGCATGCTACTGGAAGGTTAGAAGGTTTGGAGTACAGTAAAATAAAGTATAACCTTTTCAACTGTACCTGGAGAAAAGGATGCCAAAATATCTATAGAAAACCATAAACAATAAATGTGCGTTTACTATCTATTTGAACAAATTAGTATATGGAGCAACAAATCTCTAACAGCCCAGGACTACACAATTTAGATGTTTTCTGTCCCTGGTATAATGAATAGCTCTTACACTCACTCTTTGAAATAAGGTTGCTTCATGATGAACAACCTTGATGGGTCTCAGAAGGCATGAATCTTCTTAATAACATTTGATGATTTCATGTTCCTCAGTAAAAGCACATTAGTAAAGATGAATTTTATTTTGAAGAGTAAACATTTGATGTTTTCATATTCTTCATAATAAAAGCACATTAATAAAGATGAGTTTTATTTTTAAGGAGAAAAAAAGCCAAGTTTCAATACAAACTGTGATCCATTCATCCATTAATAGATAGTTTATAACTTAGCTCTGCGGTTATGTCTGACTTTCAAGAAAAAAAAGATGGAAGGGTGAGGAAATAAAGGAATGAAAGAAATGAGGGAAGAAGGGAAGGAGGGAGGACTAAAAACGAAAAGAAAAAAAGAAACTAGGCAATGAATTTGTCAACTTGTGATTTTTTAATATTCAAGAATGTAACAAGTGCAGTTGGTAAAAATCCTGCCTGCTTATATCCTCCTGACTTTGATAAAGCATTCTTATTTCAGACAGATGCTTCTGATATTAGACACTGCTGTCTCCATTAATGAAGAAAAAGAAACAACCAATGATGGAACTTTCTAGTTCAGAGAAAATCTTCATCTTCTGAGAAGGTCTGTTCAGCAGGCTGGCTGAAGTTTTCTTCCTGAACAAAGCTCAATAAAAATAAAAGCAACATTTGTATTTAGACAACATTTTACTGGAAAGTTTAATCAGAATTAGTGGTGGTTGTGAATCTTTTATAAATACACAAATTTAATACAGTATAGTGAATATAGTATGTCTATAAGTAAATGATAAAATACTACATGAAGAATTGTATATAACTTTAAAAAACCTAACCCCTAAACATTTAAGAACTTTTAAATCTAACATAATATAATACACAAATGTGGTCGTTTTGTAAATTGGAGAAGAGACTGTCACAGAAATATATCCAAGTTTTAACTTTTGATATTCTATTCATTAATTTTTGGGGGGGTTTTCTGTTTGTCTTTGGATGTGTTTTTCTACATCTCCAGAATATTTTTATTATACCTGCTTTTAGTAGCTTTTACTGTTTGTAGAATTACTGTATGTTTTTAAGGTTAAACATTCTTTTAATCTGTGGTTATCATTCATCATTCCCTCTCCCAGCCACCCTACCCAAGTGAATCTATTAAAATGTTTGGACAAACTAATCCTTTTGTTCAGTCACCCACACCTTAGATCCAACAGCGTGAGTGGTATAAACATACTGAGACAGAGATCATGAGTGTCTAAGCATTACACATTATGTATAACTACTCTTAGTAATTGTCTTACTGAAGGTGTTTTGCAATACTTGAGATAAATGTTAACCTTATGCACTCTGTCACTCTACAAATCAAAAGAAAACCATTAGACATGGTTTTGAAGACAGAATCATTCTGAATGAAATTTGAAATTATTAAGTAACTTCAAAGGTATTAAACCTGAAAATAAAACCATTAGATCTTCTAAGCAAATGAAGCCAATATTGGGAGATGGTGTGTGTGTGCAATTGGTCTTTCTGCCACAGTCCCTAAAATTGGAAACACATCACCAAGAGGAAGCAATAATATTTCAGTCAAATATTCAAAGTTCAATTTTTTACTCACATTGATTATTTTTAACATTTTGAATATCATTTTATGCTTCCATCTGAAAAGCACTATATGACTAGAATTTGGGGGCTGTGTAAACTATAGTATATTATGAAAGCAATAGTTACTTGGGGCTGTAATTTGGAAAAAAATTACTATAGGGATCATTTTTTTAGTCATCTTCCAAATTAATATTCCTTGTTCTCACCCTAATTCTCACTAGTTGGAAAGCACTAACTTTCATTATAGGATTATCAGTTAGTAGACACAATATAGGAAGAAAAAACTCAGACTTAATCCAAGATATTTGAGCTTTTACCCTACTTTTCTCAATTTTTGTTTGTTTGGGGGTTTTTTTGTTTCTGCTTTTGTTTTTGTTTTTTGTATCTGAACTCAGAAAATGAGATACCATCTCTTTTAAAAAGGAAAGGCTGAAGTTGTTTCTTAGTCCTTGAAGCTCTGAGTTAATTCCTTACTGAAACAGATCAATGCCATTAACAGTGCTGACCCCCTCACACCTAGTCATTCTCAATGATAAAGCAGAAGAGATGTCACACATGTCAGCTGCCCCTTGAGAGAGAGAAGCATGTTGTGTTACTGGCATTTGTTCCAAATCTCCAGTGTATGTCATGGCTGTTTGGCTAGGAATTCTCTGTATCTTTGCCTCCCCTATCATTCACGAAGTTGTCAACAAAATACTGCATTTGAATGATATCGCAGGATTTCAGCAAGAGGCTATCTGTGCTCCCAGAAGTTGTTTTGCAATTTTCTTACTACTGTTTATTTTCACATTTATGGTGGACAGTGTTGTCAATGTCTCCGAGTTCATTTAAAACATAAAATGCACTTGCTTTCTATTTGTCATACCAAATTTTGACCCTGAATGTCTGCCTAGTCTTTTGTTCCAACTGAAATATAATACTGCTGTTTAAATGTGATTGCAGACTCAGGGAATCATTGTTCTCATTCATTCCACAGACAAATGTTACCCTTCTCTGTGGCAGATGGACAGGCGCATCTCTAGGCACTAGGAACATAACATGCCAGCAGTTACATGTAATAAATTGCTCTACAGAATCAGAGAACAGAAATGTGTAGTAAGTACATGGCACTAAATGGATAGTGGCAAGTCCATTTCAACTACATTCTAATCTGATCTAAAGTCTCTAAAATTTATAAAATATTGCCTGGTTGATCTTTGTGATACTATTAGGGATGATGTCCAATATTAGTTCTATATCTGTTTAAAAGGCTGAAAAAAACATGAATCATGTTCTATGATTACATTATTATATAAAAATACTAATGGCACCCATTGATGCTAATCTTCCAGTAAGTATTCTTTTTTTAATTGACACATTAACCTAACTGATATTATACCCAACTCATTCAAGAAGCACTACAGACTCTCCTTATCTGTCCTCTCTGGTAAAATGCTTTATATTTGGGCTAATACCAATTAGTGATTTGTATATCCTATTAATAGTAGGTTTATTTGAGTCTTTCCATGCCCCTTCAATAAAAACTATTTAAACTAATAATAGCATATAATGGAATGAAAACACATTTGAACATCAAATTGAAAAGAAAATCTTGAGGTAGTTTTCTTTTCTCAGAAGAATCTATCTAGTACTGCTCTTTGAGGCATGCTATACTTGTCAGCAAAGAATAGAACCTGACATAAACTCATACATGTGGATGAATTTAAAAATCATTTCCAAATTTCCTCATCAGTGGTTCATCCAGTCACTGCAATAAGGTAGAATAGATGAAGTCTCAGATAAGACTACATTACAGAGGAGACAGTCCAGATTAAACTTGTTTTATTACTGAAATAAGTCATTTTTAAATTACACTCTCATTAAAATTGGGTTTAGTTTCTCTTAATTAGCAACATGAATTATCATATTTTAATCTTCAAAATACTGAAGAGAAAATCAATACCAAAACAAAATTACACTTAAAACACTGCCACTTGTTTATCCTCAGCAATTAACCACGTCTTAAATAAATTATTCTTCAAGCATGTTAATATATAACTAAGAAAAATGTGTGTGGTTCTAAAAGAAATATACAAATTACAGAAATTGTTATCAGCTGACCAAAAACCACTTTTTGTGAATGTGTGGAAAGTATTTTTTTTTAACAACAAAATATATTTACTGGGGAAAGAAAGCTTCTGTCTGAGAGTAAAAGACACAAGGTGTCCCTAGTGGGTTGCCAAGGACCTTGCCTTTTCTAGGTATTTTTATAGAGCAAAAATCATGAGGTGAGGTGTGTCCAAGGTAGGGAAAAATGGAAAATCACAAAACGGGCATAGAATGGGACAAAACTATAGTCAACCAATAAGATTATGAACGTAATTGCTCAGGCAATATTGACAAAATGGGGATCAAATGGTGAAGCAAATCATGTAGCAAACAGGCATGAGAGAGAATAGGGATTATTATCTCCAAAAAAAACCCACAGAAATATTTGGTTAACAATTTAGGAAACAAATTTAAGTGAAAATCAAAAGCATCTTTGAAAGTCATTTAGTGTTGTGGGAAATATAGTCAGCTATACTGAATAGTATGAGTAATATTTAAAAAATCATCAAGACATTTTATTTTAAACCATCACTAACAACAAATCTCTTTTTAAAAAATTAGTAGGCTGAGCCTCCTTTACTTAAAGGATCATGTGTTTCTATGTTCCATGAAGGTAACTATTCCTTTATTAAATAGTTCAAAAATCTCAAAATCATTAAAACATTGACTCTAATAGCATGCTAGGTGGTAACAACAATAATTTCTGCAGATACAGAAAATAGAAAACAGAAAAGAAAAGAAAAGAAAAGAAAAGAAAAGAAAAGAAAAGAAAAGAAAAAAAAGAAAAGAAAAGAAGACACAGAAGTACATTGAATAAAAACCAGGCACTTAGTTCAATTCTTTTCATTTCAACCAGACTCCACTTATTTCAAACTTCCACTTATTTATAAACTCTGATTCACATAATTTCTTGGAATATAGAAACTGCGAGAGAATTAATATAGCTGTGGGTCTTTGTTTTCATGAATGTTTCTTTAATGAAGTCATAATTGTCTTCCTAAAGGGCCTTTTTACAAGCTCTGAAGATTATTTCTTGACCTATATTTCTGACTATGTGTTAAAAGTTCCTGATTTGGTTGCTATAGGGAACAGCCTGAAAATTGCAATTTTTTTAAGCTCCTTGAGTGAAGCTATGTGCAAGAAGGCTTGAAAACAATTCTTCAACACTACATATTCTATAGAAAAATAAAAGTATACATATGTCTGGCTTGTTTCAATAATTGATGTAACTCTTCATAAAGAATGTAACTAAATTAATAGATTAAAAATATAGTTCCCATAAAATAGCCATATGGTTTCTTTTTTTAAATTTTTTTTTTTTATTTAAAGAGAAAAAAGGAAGGAAGACAAGATGGCCGATCAGTGAGCAACAAAAAACAGAGCCTCCCAGGAGACACAACTCATACACCAGAATAAAACACCCTGGAGAGACCCAGACAGGGAGATGGATCCTCTTGACACAGGAAGAAATTCAAACATAAAAAAGCTCATCAGATACGTTGGGACTACAACTGGAACAGCTGGACACAGTGTTTTCGCTGTGACTCGCCAATTTTGCAGCGGACTGAATTTGCACCATTCTGAATCCACCGCGGCCAGCAGAGCCTCCCAAACTCATTCCCACCATAACTCAGGGGAAGCAGAGCAGCGCTGAAGTTGGCGGTTGGTGAGCCAGACGGAGAGCGGAGCCAGCAAAGGGACTTTCAGTAATCCACAGTCAGTGCTGGGGTTGGGACACACACCCCCAGGGGAAGGGCGCAATCAAATGGGCCACATGTTGGAATCTGGCAGGAGGAGCCTAAACTGGGAGCAACAGTGACTTCAGTTGGTTGCTCCCTCCCCAGAGCAGATTCCTGGGATTTGCTTGGACTAGGCCATGCCCCTGGCTGGGACCCAATGAGCCATCCCAAATCGATTCCCTGTGCCTAGCATACACTAACCAGGGGAAAGCCTCTGCAGTTTGGTTGGCCCGGTGGGGAGGGGCAGGCTTAGGCAGCTGCTGCTTGCACCTCAGTGATAAGAGCAGTCAGGAGAGGGGGGAGGACCCTCACAAGCGTGCTTCCGAGGAGGCATGGCCAACAGAAAGAGTACTGGGACCTGCTATGCTATTATTCTGCCTTTGTTTTCTACTTTTCTCCTTCATTCTACTGCCTGCCCCACCCATTGAGGCTTTTCTGCCACTGTTCCTAAAATCCAGGTATATTTCGCTCCAAGCTCTTCTTGATCTGATGGTCTGTGGGGAGAAGTCAGCCATGATCCTGATGGGCTTACCTTTATAGGTAATCTGTTTCTTTTTTCTGATGGCTTTTAATATTCTGTTTTTATATTGAATTTCTGGTATCTTGATTATTATATGTCTGGGTGTAGTTCTGTTTTGGTTGTAGGTGGCTGGGGTTCTATATGCCTCACATAACCGAATCTCATTTTCTTTTCCCATGCTTGGGAAGTTTTCCTTAATTATTTCCATGAATAACCTTTGTAATTCGCCTGTATGTATTCCTGCTTCTTCATTCACATTTCTTATTCTTAAATTGTAGATTCTCTTGTCATCTTCTAGCCTTTGTATTGTTACTGCCTGTTTCCTTGTTATTTTTAAGAGATCTTTCCTTTCATGATCACACATTGCAAACTTGAAGACAAGTTTTGATAGTCTATCCTTAGTTTCTTTTAAGGCGTTTTGCCAACTTTCAATGGAGTTTTTAATTTCCTGGTAGTCTCTTTGACTCTTCTTCATGTATTCTATATTTTCTTTATATTCTTTATTGAATGTTTTTCTCCTTTTTTTGTCTTCCTCCCTTCTACCGTCTGTATCTTCCTGAGAGATGCTCCCTAAGAGCATTTCTTTTATTACTCTACTAATATCTTGCTTTACCTGATCTAATATTTCAGTTGTGAGCTCATCTACAAGGTCCCGAAGATATCTTTTAATGTCTATTGAAGCCATGCCTGCTGTTGTGTGTTTGCCACCCTCAGTCACCCTTGTTTTTCCCTCTTCTGGATCAGGGCTCTCTGGGTTCTGGGCTGGGGGCCTCCTCTTGCCTCTCTCCTGTCATGGACCTGGCTTCCTCCACAGAGGTGTACAGTGCAGGTCCCAGCCCCCTTCCCTGTTGGCCACGCCTCCTCCAAAGCACACTTGTGAGGGTCCTCCCTGCTCTCCTGACTGCTCTTGTCACTGAGGTGTAAGCAGCGGCTGTCTAAGCCTGCCCCTCCCCACCGAGCCAACCAAACTCCAGAGGCCCTCCCCTGGTTAGTGCGTGCTAGGCACAGGGAATTGATTTGGGGATTTGGGATGGCTCATTGGGTTCCAGCCAGGAGCATGGCCCAGTCCAAGCAAATCCCATGAATCTGCTCTGGGGAGGGAGCAACCAACTGAAGTCATTGTTGCTCCCAGTTCAGGCTCCTCCTGCCAGATTCCAACATGTTGCCCATTTGATTGCACCCTTCCTGTGGGAAGGGGTCTCATTCCCAGCACTGACTGTGGATTAATGAAAGTACCTTTGCCGCTCCACTCTCTGTTGGGTTCACCAACCCCCAACTTCAGCACAGCTGTGGCTCCTGTGAGTGGTGGCAAGAACAAATTTGGGCAGCTCTGCCAGCCTGCACAAATTTGTGAATTTAAGCCAGTGCAAACTTGGCAAATTGCAGTGAAAACGCCTTGTCCAGTAATTTTAGCTGTTCCAATTGTAGTCTCAAGACTACATATTTGACAAGATTTTTTAGGTTTTAATTTCCTCCTGTGTCAAAAGGATCCATCTCCCTCTGTCTGGGTCTCTCCAGGATGTTTTATTCTGGCATATGAGTTGTTTCTCCTGGGAGGCTTTGTATTTTGTTGCTCGCTGATCGGCCATCTTTAGCTCTTCTCTCCATATCTTTTCTTTATAGTCAAGCTATAGATGTAATACATCACACTTAAATGACCAAAACCCAACAGTGCAAGACAAGATGATCAATGTTAAAACTTAATTATGCACAGACTTCCTAGAAATAACCAATGTTATCTTCAGGATTTAGTTTAGCTTTTCCATACCTCCTCTATCAAGTCCTTTTGTTTCATCCTAGAAAAGTAACCCTTTAAATTTTTGTGGGGATAAAAGATTCCTTGGTGGGTGTCTCATGACTTAGCAAAGCACCTGGTTTTATTGATGAAAACTCCAGTCACTGCAGTGTTACTCTTCTGAAAGAAGGTATCTCCCAGCCAATTTCTTTCATATCTTCAGTCTGGCCAGCAGGGTAAAGCAAACTTTTCCTCAAGCTCCCACTGACAATTCCTGTATATTTTAAGGCACTTGGCATGTTTCTTTCCTCTCTCTCTCCGAGAAAGATATAGTTGAATATTATCTACATCACTGCCTATGTAGACTCTAACCACAATTTTTTCATTCAGTGTTTCAGTGATCTACTTCTACATTGAAAACCATCCCAAAAGTTGGTGGCTTAAAGCAACAATTTATTAGTTTACGGTATTTTACATCTTTGTAGTTTAAGTAGATTTTTCTTGCCTCTTGAGTACAGTCTCTCAAATGATTGCAAATCAGATAGCTTTGGGAAAAACTCATGGGAAGGCTCTCATGGGATGTACTCATACAGGTAGTGGTTTCTTCCCCTGTGTGGTCTTTGACCTCTTTCCACTTGCCTTCTCAATCTTTTTTAAATTTTTTTTTTATTTTAAAGAGAATAAAACAAAAGAGAACAGATCTAAGCAGATCAGAACAAAACAATGTAAGCAACATAGCACTTCACAACAAGACAATTGGATATTAACTGTAGCTATCACAATGTCTCTTTCTTTGAAATAGTTGAACTTAGCTTTACACACAATAATGTCAAACATAACAAAATAGAATAAAACCACTCAAGAGAATGGAAATATTGCAAGGCATTCTGAACCAAATAACAAAAGATGAACAATAGCTACTATATTATCTCATTTTCCACAAAAAAAATTTACTTATACTATCATACATATTAAAATCCAATAAGACACAATATGATAGAACCAATGGTAATAGAAAAACAAAAGCATGGTAGGATTTAAGAGCAATATGATACTAAATCAACAATGGTTGCCATATTATCTTTTCATCAAAGTAACTATTCAGGCCATCACATATATTAAGATAAAACAAAACAGAATAAAACCATTCCAACCAAAGACTGAAAACATAAGACTTCAAAGCAATACAATGGTGAACCATGATTACCATAAAATCTTCTGCACTCTTACCATTTCTTACACTAGGGAGACTATAAGGTATTTATACATGTGAGTTTGATTTATTTCACTTATGAGTATGGACTCAAGTTGTATCCATTTATTTATTATCTCAATGTGACCGTTGTTTATAGCTGAGTAGTACTCCATTGTATAAAAGTACCACAGTCTTTTATCCATTCCTTAGTTGATGGGCACTTAGGTTGTTTCCAAGATCTGTCTATTACAAATTGTGCTGCTATAAACATAGGTGCACATATATCACTGTGGTAAAATGTTTTCATTTCTTCTGGGAATATGCCTAAGAGTGGAATAGCTGTGTCAAATGGGACCTTCAACCCCAGCTTTTTGAGGAATCTCCAGATTGACCTCCACAGTGGTTGTACCAGTCTACACTCCCACCAACAGTGCAGAAAGGTTCCTTTTTCCCCACAGCCTCTCTACTATTTGTTGTTGGTAGTTTTCTTGATCCTGGCCATTCTTTCTGGAGTGAGATGGTATCTCAGTGTGGATTTAATTTACATTTCTCTAATGACCAATGATGCTGAACATTTTTTCATGTATTTATTTGCCATTTGTATTTCTTCATCTAAGAACTGTGTGTTCATCTCAGATGCCCAGTTTTGGATTGGGTCTTTGAATTTCGGGGGTCTGATTTTTTTTTAATTCTTTATAAGTTCTAGACAGAAGTCCTTTGAGGGACAGTTCACTAAGATTTTTTCCCAGTTTGTAGGTTTTCTTTTAACTCTGCTGGACATTTCTTTCAACATGCAGAAACTCTTTCATAAGATGTGATCCCAGTTATTGATTCTGGGAAGTATTTCCCATGCAGTTTGGTTCTTGTTCATGAATTCTCTACCAACCCCTATGTCTTCAAGATATTTACCTACTTTGTCTTCCAACAGATTTAGTGTTTCTGTTTTAATATTTAGATCTCTGATCCATTTAGATTTTAGTTTAGTGCATGACGACAGGCATGGGTCTAATTTTAGTTTTTGGCATATGGAAAGCCAGTTGTTCCAGCACCATTTATTAAAGAGACTATCATTCTTCCAGTGAACATGCTTGGCCCCTTTATCAAAGATAAGGCGGCTGAGTGTGTTCATAGTTGTATCTTCTAGTCTATTCCATTGATCTTCAGGTCTGTTTTTATTCCAATACCATGTTGATTTTATTATGGTAGCTTTGTAGTATAACTTCAAGTCAGGGGTTGTAATACCTCCTGCCTTGGATTTGCTGCTTAGAATTGCCTTTGCTCTTCTATGTCTCTTCTGGTTCCAGATGAATTTTAGGAGTGATTTCTCTAGATCTATGAGCTATGTTAGTGGTATCTTCATTGG
>PVLA01011591.1:0-51826 GCA_004027455.1 Hydrochoerus hydrochaeris
AAATCAAAGATGGCCTCAGAAAATGGAAATACATCTCTTTTTCATGGATAACAAAAATAAATATTGTGAAAATGGCCATTCTCCCAAAATTATTATACAGATTTAATGCAATCCCAATGAAAATACCACTAACATACCTTATAGACCTAGACAAGTCACTCCTAAAATACATCTGGAACCAGAAGAGACCTAGAATAGCAAAGGCAATTCTAAGCAGCAAAGCCAAGGCAGGTGGCATCACAATCCCTGACTTGAAGCTATACTACAAAACTACCATAATAAAATCAGCATGGTATTAGAATAAAAGCAGGCCTGAAGATCAGTGGAATAGACTAGAAGATACAACGTGAACACACTCAACAATCTTATCTTTGATAATGGGGCCAAGCATATTCACTGGAAGAACAATAGTCTCTTTAATAAATGGTGCTGGAAAAACTGGCTTTCCATATGCCTAAAACTAAAATTAAACCCATGCCTATCACCATGTACTAAACTGAAATCTAAATGGATAAAAGATCTAAATATTAAAACAGAAACACTAAATCTATTGGAAGACAAAGTAGGTAAAAATCTTGAAGACATAGGGGTTGGTAGATATTTAATGAACAAGAACCAAACTGCACGGGAAATACTTCCCAGAATCAATAAGTGGAATCATGTCTTATTAAAGAGTTTCTGCATGTCGAAAGAAATCTCCAGCAGAGTGAAAAGAAAACCCAAAACTGGGAAAAAAATCTTAGTGAACTGTGCCTCAGACAAAGGACTTCTGTCTACAACTTGTAAAGAATTAACAAAAATCAGACCCCCAAAATTCAAAGACCCAATCCAAAAATGGGCATCTGAGATGAACACACAGTTCTCAGATGAAGAAATTCAAATGGCAAATAAATACATGAAAAATGTTCATCATCATTGTTCATTAGAGAAATGAAAATTAAAACCACACTGAGTTTCCATCTCACTCCAGAAAGAATGGCCAGGATCAAAAAAACTATCAACAAAAAATGCTGGAGAGGCTGTGGGGGAAAAGAAACTCTTCTGCACTGTTGGTGAGAGTGTAGACTGGTGCAAGCACTGTGGAGGTCAGTCTGGAGATTCCTCAAAATGCTGGGGTTGGAGGTCCCATTTGACCCACCTATTCCTCTCTTTGGCATATTCCCAGAAGAACTGAAAACATCTTACCACAGTGATATATGTGCACCCATGTTTATAGCAGTAAAATTTGTAATAGCCAGATCTTGGAAACAACCTAAATGCCCATCAACCGAGTAATGGATTAAAAAAAGTGTGGTATTTTTATACAATGGAGTAGTACTCAGCTATAAAGAATGATCACATTGAGATATTTATAAATAAATGGATGCAACTTAAACCCATACTCATAAGTGAAATAAATCAAACTCACATGAATAAAAACCATATAGTCTCCCTAATGTAAGAAATGGTAAGAGTACAGAAGATTTTATGATAATCATGGTTCACCATTATACTGGTTTGAAGTCTTTCTGTTTTCATTCATTGGTTGGAATGGTTTTATTCTGTTTTGTTTGATCTTAATATATGTGATGGTATGAATAGTTACTTTGAAGGCAACGTGGCTGCCATTGTTTATTTCATATCATCTTGCTCTGAAGTCCTACTGTGCTCTTTTTTTCTATTGCCATTGTTTCTATCACATCGTGTCTTATTGGATTTTAATATGTATGACAGTATAAACAAATTTTTTATGAAAAATGATATAATATAGTAGCCATTGTTCATCTTTGGTTATTTGGTTCAGAATGCCTTGCAATACTTTCATTCTCTTGAGTGGTTTTGTTCTGTTTTGTTATGTTTGACATTATTGTGTGTAAAGCTAAGCTCAACTATTTCAAAGAAAGAGATATGATATCTACTGTTAATATCCAATTGTCTTGTGTGAAGTGCTGTGTTGCTTACATTTTTCTGTTCTTCTTAGATCTGTCCTTTTTTGTTTTATTCTCTTTAAAATAAAAAAAAAAATTAAAAGGCCACATGTTTAGTTTTAAATGGATTAATCTGCTGTTAGTAGTTCTGAAATCTTCAGCATGTTTCTTTTTTTTCTTTCATCTTCATAGGTACAGTCTTTGACACTTAATTGGAACTCTGTGTAACTGACAGTTATTGTGTAAAATAATTGTTGTTGCATATAATTCAAAAAATGTTAATGAATAAGTGCATGAGCAAAGGATCAAGAGTAATATTTTGATTTAGGCACACTCTGAACACCTTCAATTTTGACTAGGTTCAGTACCATAAGCTACTGTTGTTATAGCTGAGCTTTGTACATCCTCATCAGTTCAACAATGTTTCTTTATTAATTAGTTACTCTTTACAAAATTTGAATGATGTCTGTGATGATACCTAGCTTATTTAAAAACAGTTTATTTCTGGTGTCCTATATATCTGCAAATTTGGCTAAAAGATTGCAAATATGAGATAGATAAGATTTTCATTCATGTTGTCATAATTCTTTAAACAAAACAAATAAAGAGCAATAAAAATTTTTTAAATGATGCTTATTCTTCACAATAGCAAAGAATTATTAAAGACAAATTCATTTTTTTCTCAGTGTTTTGTTTCACTTTATAAAAACGTGACTATGCCTGAAAAGTTTAGGTAAGTTAATTTCTGCTTCCAAGAAAACTGCTTTGATTTGCTTTGGTAAACCATCAATATCTTTCTTCAGCCTAGTACTTATGAGACTTAATTTCTGATATCTGGTAGAAAATGTAGGAGCATCATAGAGTAGCAAAACATGAGCACCAGGCAAAGGTCAATGTAACGTTAATTAAGCTTAAGGCAAAATATTCTCATAGTTAGCCCAATACAGTATAAATGTCTAATTCAGAGTGAGAAAATATACTCAAATGATAACTCTATGTCTAATAGTTCTGGAAACTATTTTAAAACATTGAAAATCTCATAATAGTTAGATAAGAGAGCAAAACTCCATATATTTAATTTACATAACATTTCACCTATATGCACCAATGTGCCATAAATTTCTTCAGAAATGTGTGGTTTCTTCACATAAAAATAGTTGTACTCAATTGATCAGCAAGTGTCAATACATACAATCCTATTACAGATGTAAAAATCATGATTTCTTGAATTAAATTTTTCACTTTGACTCACATATTTGATTCATGTGGCATAAGTTATTCACAGCATGAATAAGACACAGGTATACAAATACTAGTAAGCACACAAAAATGAGCATGCAAGTAAATTTGCATAAACTGTTTAATACCACATAAAATGCATAAATTATTACAGTTAAAGAGCATACTTCTCATTACAAAATTTCATTAACAAAAAAATCTTATTTCAATTTCTTTTATTGATACTGTAATGTTGATACTAAATAATACCTCTTCTACCAATATGTTTAAATACATCTGTCACTAAAAGTTGAATAACCAATTAATTTGATCAATTCAGCAAATCCTTAAAATCTTATTATAACTTTCTTTACTTGAAACAAATAGAACCCACTATCCCACAACAAAGTGAAGTATAAACAGACTGGATTCAGATGTTCAGTAATCAATATGCAAGATGGTTGGTCTGTAGGAAAGGTATATGATTTATGGGCTTTGATTGAGAAAACATTAATATGGTTACAATTATATCAAGAAAACCAAGCAAAATATCAATATGAACACTACATTGAATTATTTTTTCCCAGTGTTTTGTAGGTAGCACAGCAATCAAATGAACCAATAGAATTGCCATTAATGACTTTGCACTCATGCCCTACTAATGAAAATTGATAAAATGACAGATAGTATGCAAAGGGGGCAAAAAGGTTTAAAATCTAAATTGAACAAATTAGCAGAGAAAGTTAATAATCTGGAAACAGCAATCGATTGCCCAAAGGAACAAACTGCTAGCATTGATTGAGTCATTACTGAGACTCAAAGGAAATGATACACTCTGAAAATTTCACACCAGTGGGAGGGGAAAAAAAAGGCAAAATTTTGTGACTTTAACTAGAAACCAATGAAAACTATGCATGCTCCATAAACATCAAAATTAACTCAAGAGACAGAAATCAACCAGGTGGCCTTCTAGAAAAATGATGATTCCAAAGACTTTAAATTGAACACAGGATGCAGCTAATTCCTCAGGAAAGAAAGCAATAGGACACCTGAGCTGTTTTCTTTTTTGTCTGGCTTTCAAGCAACCATTTTTTCTCTTGTACAATTTTGCACAGTGTACTAAACCTACAAAGTAATTAGTAAGTATAAGAGCAAAAGATCAAATTACAAAAAGTCTTCTTTGAACCTGCAGCTGATAAATGTAGTATTTCCTGCCATTTTAATTCATTCTTCATCCTAGAGTTGCATAAATGATTTTAGTTATATAACACTTGGAGCTCCCAGATTTCATAGGATTCATTCAAAGAAGTTTGAATTAACTAAATCATATTTAGAAGCTAACATAGGCAAATGTGAATGTTCTCCAGTGTTCTTTTATTTAACCTATATATTAAAAGAAGCCAAAAAAGTGAAAGAAATCTGTTACTTAGTGAATTGTCCTTCTTCACAGTAGTCTTTGCTTATCTATTTCTTTTCTTTGCTTACATGGCTCAATACTTTCTTTGCTTTAGAACCAAGAAAAACCTTTTTGTAATATGATATATGGTAGGAGATCCATTTTTGAGCAGAAATAACACAAAAATATACCACATGCCACAGTCCATTGAGAACAACAGAATTTCTGGTACACTAATAAATTATTGAGGAAGTGTCAAAAATTTTTTTAAAGTTACCAATATATAATATAAGGTAGAAAAGTGTAAAATTTTATTTTCAGCTCACAACTTATTCCACATCTGAAGCATCCTGTTGATCAGCTTCATCAAAAGAGTAACACGACTGATTCTTCCATTGTTCTACAAGATCATGGATTCCCAGTGGTGCACAGGCACACCGATTATACTAATGCCATTAGAAGACAACTTGCATCACAGTAAAATGCTACAGCATGGAAATATTCACTAACAAATACTGAGATTATTTTCATATAATCCAAATATCCAATGTTGTTGGACTTTATCCACCAATGTTTCATTTAATTTAAAGAATGGATTCTGAGCACTTGATATCACTGACTCTGGACAGTGAATTTTATAGAAGGCTTTTTGTAGCTGGCATGGAAAATCAGAGTAATATGAGATTATTTCATTTGTTATTCAATAAATCCACAATTTTCACATGGAAGGAGATGTCTCTGAGTGTAGGTAGGGACACACAAATGTATCAGAAAAGAAATACCTACTCTTGAAGTACTACTTATTCCTGAAAATTCTTGCATTTCCCTTTTAATTGAAGCTAAAATATTTGTCCAAAACTGAACAACTGAAAACATATTTCAAAAGATCCAATGCATTCATAAATTCCATTCATGCAACAGTATTTGCATGAAGCATCATTTTACTGAAAAAATGATTGAGCTGTGAATGCAATGAAGGTCATTTTCTTTCCTATGAACTTGTCATCATGTGTAAGATGGCATATTTAAGCTCTTGAAGACACAAGCACTTAGTACTTACCTAAAACTACATCTACAAGAAATTTGCCTGCTTTATCTTCTATCTGACTAGGTCTTTTAGTTTTAGGATTTAGATCTTTGGTCAGCTTTCATTTTAGGTTGGTATATAATGACATACATGGGTGTTAACACAGTCTCTACATGTGGATAGCCAACACTGGCCTGTATGAACATCAATCAATTAACAAATAAAGAAATGTTGTATCTATTTTCAATAGTGCAGGGTAGAAGGATAAACTTGAGCTGTTTGTAGGAAAATGGATGTATTTTAAGACAATAATATTAATTTAAATCAGACACATGAACTTAAACATCCCATGATTTATCGTATAAGAGATACCAAATATATACATATATATATATATATATATATATATATATATATATCATAGAAAACAGGGAGATATATGTTTTTCAAATAAAAAGCAAGCGAAGAATGGAGGGCAGGGAAAGGGGAAGGGAGAGTAGGGTATAAAAAAGGAATTAAGGTGTGTAATGTACAAGTACCAAATCTCTATGAGGAATATTATCATTATCTACTGCAGAAATGTACTAATACTAATTCAAAATTGAATAGAAAATAAAAATTTAAAGTACATGTTTCCAGTATTCACTAGTATGGTGGTAAAAATTGTGTTATGTATCTATAGAAGTGTTTCCAAATAACATTAGATATTGATCTGATACACTAAACTTAAAAATACACTTGGAAATTAATACAAATGAATGTTAAAAATGACTTCCTATAAATTTGAGATCTAGTAGGATGAGTCAAGATTGATAGCTGAAGGATGAAATTGGAAAATGTAGCTGCTGTGCTCTTAGGTAACAATCTGAATTGAGATTGAGATTGTGGAGAAGAAAGTGAAAATGATATGTAACTGCTGTGAGCAGAACCCTAATTGAACAAGAAGATCAAGGTGGAATCATATCAAATTAGCATTCTTTTGCACAGGAAAACAATAACAACAACAACAATAACAATAACAGAAAAAAACAAAAACAAAAACACAATAAAAAGACAACCTTCAGAATGGGAAACACAATTTTGCCAGCTATTCTTCATACAGAAGAATAATATCTAGAATACATACAGCTCAATAAAATTAAACTCATCTATACAAAAAAAGCAGTCAAAACAATGGGCAATGGAAATGATAGATGCTTCTCAGAAGAAGTACAATAAAGGGAAAAACATTCAACATATCTGGCCATTAGAGAACTGCGAAGGAAACAATACCACAATTTCATACCATGCTAGAAAGAGTGACCATTATCAGGAAATTAAATAACAACACAAAAGTGAAAGACTGCAGGGAAAAACAAACCCTTCTAAATTGTTGGTAGGAATGTAAACTTGTACAATCTTTGTGGAAATCACCACAGAGATTCTTTAAAAATCTGAAACTGAAAATTCTGTTTAATACAGCTATTCTCATTCTAGATATCCTCCTGAAGAGTTAAAGACATATTCTTACAGTAATACATTCATCCCTGTGTTTGTAGTCCCATAATTCATAATATGTATATACATCTTCTAAGAGTTCATAGTAAACAATTGTTTCTACACATGCTTTAAAATTTGTGGAACTCATCAAGGATAAGTAACACAGATATGAAATTTTTAATGATTTAGAGAGAAATTGGTTTTAGCTTTTGCACAAATTAAGTATTTGCTAGTATTTTTACACTTAATATAATGCAATACAGGGTTCTACTATCTTAAAATTTACTAGTTACTATGTTGCAGGAACTGATGAGATTAACATGCTTTGTGATACATTGCAATATATCTATTGCCTTACAATTTAAACTTAATAAATTACTCCACCTCAACTCATAGAAATTTTCTCTTATATATGATTTAGAAAACAGAAATTCAGTGTATATTTTTGAAACACACTATCTTCAAGTTTGCAGGAAATTCGAAACTAACTTGTTTAGCATTTTCATATTAATTTTTTTGTGCCCAAAATATCCATAGACCACTTTGATATGTGACTCAAGGCTATTTGCTTGAAATTTCACCCTTTGTCTATTGCATAAATGTATTTTATATATTTCTTCATACTTTCTTAAAAGAAAAACTAATATGATCATATACTAACCTATTGTTAATTGTCATCATAAGACAATGAAGTGATACTTCAATCTCAAAGGACAATATAATTTTTAAATATTTTTTCTAGCCAGCAAGATAATGAAGACCAAAACTCAAGAATAGCAAGCACTATGTATGGTCACTGTGATTGCAACAGCTTTTCCCTAGCACAGAGGAGAAGAGAAAATTGCATTTCTCCACTGCATAAATGTGGACATTGTAGAAACTGTTGGTTTTCCTAAGATACTGATTCATATTATTTAACTTTAATTTTAGGCATATCAAATTTATAGTCTAACAAATGTTTGCTTTCAGTATAAAATTTCATTGTAAACTATGTAAGGCAGTGGATGAGGAAATGAATTATTAATGCTTACTCTGTGGGAAAATAGTTGCAAGACTCTAGAAGCCAACTAATGTCTGTCTGTAGAATGTGTTTTCTTTACTAAAATCATTTTAAAACTTGGAATGAATGTAATACAAACTTTTAATATATATTACCAATATTTTGCTGAATCTTTATATGCTCTATGAACACTGAATTCTACTTTTAACTTCATAATTACCTTTTCTCTCATTTTTTGCTTTATTTTAAGAGAAGACTTTTAAGGATATCAATATTTTTCATAATTACATATCAAGTATTGACACAAAATAGTACAAAAATAATGGTTTACTTGAAAGATAGCAACTGTTAGTGTATGTTAAATCTTACACTACTGAATATGTAATTAGTAGTTTTAGGCTGCAGATAGAGCTCAGTTTACAATCCTCTAGGTTGAATCCTAAACCACAAAGTAAAATAAAACAAAAAAGACGTTTGAGAAATATATTCTTAGATAATAAAATTTTAAAATTCTTAATTTATGGAGTCATTTCCATTTATGTCTGAATATTGTAAATGGCTACTGAGAAAATAGTTGATTTTCTTTTTCTCCTAATTTTTAAAAGCTAGGCAAAAGTGATAGAGTTACTTGTCTTCAGTCATATTTCAAAAATTCATTTATATTTTCATTTTCATATTTGCATCATTAATCCATCTAACAATTATTTTGGAGAAAGGTATACAGTTAGAATTAATTAATATTTTCTTTTTTCTACCAACAATTCTTAGATTATTTTCCATACTTATTTAAAATAGTGTTCTTAATATGTATTTCCATCATTAACTGTAATGAGTACAAAGTAGTATAATGATTATATGAATTAAGAATTTTACATTAACATTCAACAATATGAACAAGATTCTTAATTATTCTAAATAAATTTAAATTCTATGTGAGAAAAAAGAATATTACTTCATATGAAATAATTTAAGGAAATAATAGGTAATAAGATATAACACAGGAAATATTGTCCTATTCATAAGATGGGTTACATAACATGGTCAAGTTAAAATTTTTTCTTTGAGTCTTATTTTTTAGACAAGTCTTTTGTGTATATAACTTGTTTTAATTTTACAGTCTGAATCTGTGAAATCCAAAACATGTTTAGGGATTTAGTACAGAAAATCTATGTATGATTAAATTTGATACTGTATTAGAAGTTGAATTTAGAAATAAAGTACATATTCTATATTTAAACCTACATTGATATCAACATTAATCAAATAGAACAAGAGTGTCTATCTCATTTCACATGTCTTTGTCTAATTAACAGCAATATAACACTCAAAATTTTCACACACATGCAATATCCAGGAAGAACTGGGGTGTATATGTATCATACATGTGTGCAAATACATACATTCAGCTTCTCTGTTTGGGCTATGGGCAAAAGTTAACAACTAATGTTTTGTTAGGAAAATAGCATTTTCATCTACCAACTCTAAAGCTTATCTAATCAAGTTCTGTGTGAGCACAGTCAATGTACACTGAAACTGTGCAGAAAATATTAATTATTCAATGTCCCGAGTATCTGCATTATCTTAACACTGTCTCCTCTGAGGGTCAGTAAATAGTTCTTTGATCATGGGCCTTCACAGGAGCATGTGACTCCATCTGCATAACTGAACAGCATTCTGAAAAGTGACTGTCAATAAGGTTTTGGAACATTAGCAAACATGATGTAACATACCAGGGTTATCATGATAGGAATCACATTGAAAGCCAAAGAAAGAGAGACATTAGCAGAACTCAGCAAGTATATCTGAGTCAGAAGTGACTTGATAAGACATACAGTTTTTGCTAGAGGAACACACAATCTGGTGATATTCAAGTAAAAAAAAATATTATGGAAGAAGAATTTTTATATCTTTTCTCAGTCTTCTAATTTTGACTGGCCCAAATTCAATCCAATCCAGTAGAGAGAAGGAAATATATTTTTATAGTGGTCAGTGCACAGGGGCAGAAAAGTTCAGGAGAATTTAAACAGTGTATTTTAAAAGATTATATATATAGCATAGTATGTATACTATGTAATAAGGTCTACAATATTAAACTTAAAATATGTTAGTAAATCTCAATCTACAATGTATAGAAAGCAGTTATAGATTATATTTTTTTTATTTTAAACAGAGTAAAACTAAACAGAACAAAACAACAAAGCAGATCAGAAGAAAACAATGTAAGTTACACAGATTTCAAAGCAAGACAACAGGAGATCATTACCAGCTATCATATTGTCTCTTGATTTTTTCTAAATAGTTGCCCACATCTTCACACACAATGAATTCACACAAAACAAAATAATATTAAACTGATCAGAACAGAATGATGAAGGCATTATAGACCTTCAAAAACAGACAATAAGGAAATCAACAATGGCTGCCATGATGTCTCACATGCTCTTCAAAATAGCTGTCCATACCTTCATATATGTTGAAATTAAACAATACAAAACAGACTAAAATCACTCTGAACAAAGAATAATAGTGCTGCTGTACTTCACAACATGACACTATGGGAATCAGCCATGGTTACCACAGTATCTCTTTTTCTTCAAAGTAGCTGTTCCTTTCATCATGCATTATATAATTGATTCTCATAAACTGTTTAGGAGAAGCTCTATGCTTGTGTGAGTCTCTGCATGTATACCTATCTTTTCTGTATTTGAGGGAAAAATAAAACAAAACAAACACAACAAATTCCTAGAAAAACAGAAAAAAAAGACAAATAACAATAGCAAAGAGCCCCAAACCCTGACAATATAAGCATTCCAAAAAAGGTGGTAGGAGCATAACTAGGGTCGTTATTTTACATAATGATCTTCAAGAGTTCCTCAGATCACCATGCAATAATATGCACAACTGTTCCAACCCTATGGATGTTAACTTTTTGTTCCAAGAACTTATAGAATTTGTAGCACAATCATCTTAACTATCCTAAGGGTTATATGATTTTAGCTATTTTTTCTTTTCCCTCCCTTTTTCTTTTTCCTCCTTTTCCCTGAGGTATTATTTCTTCCCCTTTAAGTAGATTCTTATCCTTTCACTGTATTTATTCTTATCCTTTCACTGGATCTTATGTACTCTTACCATTTCTTACACCACAAAATGTTCAAGACATAAATCAATCAGGTAACTTTATTATTTAAAAAAAATCACAAAAATCAGGAATAAAAGAAATCAAAATGATTGGACATTAAAAGAAAAACATGTGAACATACAAATGCTAGGCTAGGCGCCAGCACTTGGCAGGCAGAGGCAGGAGGATTACTGCAAATTTGAGACCATCATGAGCTACAAAATGAAGGCAAGGCTAGTTTGAAATATACACTGAAACTGTGTCTCAAAAAGACAATAAATAATTAAAATTAACAACATATAAATGCTATACCAGGATTATACTTATCTGGTATATTAGACTTTTGCGAACTTAGATTATATGCATACAACAATATGTTGAAGTATATTATTTATTTATATATAATTATGGATAAACTATAGTTTGTATATAAGTGACAAAAAGGAATGCAAAGTAAAAAGCACAAAGTATGGCATGTATAATTAATAAGATCAGAAATACAATTGTATAATCTGTCACATTAGAATGACCATAGTAGCATATATTTTGCATGTCATGTTTCTGACATATTTCTAATTATATTTTTATTTTTTCAAAGTATGACATGTTCATATCCAATTAGGTAATTGTAACAAAAATGTATTAGAGAGAATTAACCTCAGAGTAGAGACTGGATACATGTGCCCTGAAGAAAACACCCTTCTGTGAACTCAGGAAGCAGACCTCCCCACAGAGGGTTTGGTCATCCAGGCTCAGGCAAAAAGAAGCAAACTTTCAACTGCTTCTGATCCTTTTATAGACTAAACCAATAAAATTCAAATTAAATATGTAAGCATATTTCTTAGGCAGGAAAATCACTGACTGGAAGCCAAAACATTGAGAAATGTATTATGACTTTATTTACAAACACTTTTATATGCTAGGAATAAGTAGCTAAGAAACTCACAGTGATTGGATATTTCTACTTAGCAACACTTCATTAAATTTGGTTTAACCGAACATATCAACAGTAAACTTCTAACATATTCCATTCATAATTTATTTCATCATAACTCCATCAATATTTCATAAATTTTAGTACTTTTAGCTGCATTTGAAAGCAAATAGCACTGGAAAATGCTATTTAAAATATTGCTTAAAACATTTAGAATTATCTGACCAAGTTCAACAAGGGGTGAAAACATTAAACTGACTATTCTCTGCACCAAAATAAGCAGGTTATACTTGAAATCAGGAAGACAAATACTGACCAGATGATTACGATAATACATGAAAGAGTATTCTGTATAGTCTCTAAATCATGATTTCTTTTAATAGAGGCCACAGAGTAGAGTTTTAAATAGCTTGACTATACTGTACTGAATATTTAAAACAAGTCAGGTGCTTCAATCCAAGTAGATAATATAAATGAGCTATTATTTACACAAAGCTGATAGGCTTTCAGGTTGTCTTTATATTGATTACTTTAGCAAAGCTACTTGTTTTTATTGATTGATCGATTGATTGATTGATTTTTGAGACAAGTCTCACTATGCACTTCAGGTTGACCGTGCACTTATTATGGAACCCAGGCAAGCCTCAAACTCCAAGTGATTCTCTAACTCAGCCTCCTGAGTGCTGGAATTACAGCCATTAAGCCACCACAGCTGGCTACAGAGCTGCTTGTAGAACCGGTGTTTTGCTTTCTTGCAACTGGTTATTCTATTTTCATAAAAGTTAATGCATATTTTAGATTTGAAGACAAATAAATGAGGATAAACTCCCACAAGGAAGTTTTCTAAATTTTCCTATACTAACAATTATGTGGTCTTTCCAAGAGTCACCATATTTGTGTTGGAAAGGTATAGTTTTTTTCTTACAATAACTTTATTTTCAATGGACCCTGACACTGCAGATTGGCTGTCATTTAGAGAAAAGAGGAATTATTTTAGCAAGTAGCATGCTCTTATCTTACACAGTGTAATTTCAAAAATTGAGAAAATTACATCCACAGAACAAGTTTAGACATAAACAACTCTGTTAAAATACATTATTAATATTGTCTCACCTTACTTGTCTATCCCACTATGTAGCTTGATTTCTGTAAACTAAAAGGGATATTTCTTATGCATATTAATAAAGGAATATCACCAGTGGGGAGGATAAATAATTGATGAGCTATTTCCCTAAGAAAGAGTGGATGAGAAACTGCCATATGGTTTGTTGATAGGATCTGTTTTAGAAGACTTCAGAATCCTTTTGAAGATTTATTATTCTTATAATAAATGTACCTAGCAGCAGTTGTTTAAACTGGAAAATATAAAGTTTCAAATTTTCAAATTTTATAATTTATAAAGTATTGATACAATCAAGCATAAAAAGAATTTTCATTTTCTTTATCCTTGTAAGTATTTTTAACATAAACATTAAGATAAATAAATATGGAACATTTTTTCAGTGTTTAAGTCAACTGCATTGAAAGCTAAAGGCATTTTTGTACAATTTTAACACTTAGAAAAATAATACTTTTCAAAAATATGCCAGTACATGTGTATATAAGAATTATATTTTGAAAGAATAAGAATTTGTAATATTGTTTTGAAAATGTCTGGTAGTCTAAATTTCTTGTCTGAAATTTAATTGGAAAATCATTAAAAACTGCTTTTACTAATTGTTTCAAATTATCTCTTAATAGTTAGGGACAATATTATTACTGTCTTTAACAATGAATGTAATGAATACTAAACTTTTAAAAACTGTTACAGGACAGTGTATAGAAGAGAGAGAAAAAGAGAAAAAGAAAGAGAGAGAGAAAAAGAGACAGAGAGACACATAGAAAGAGAGAGAGAGGAAGACAGCGAGACAGAGACGGAAAGAGAGAAAGATTTGGATCAATGTAATATTCATAAAATTGTCCCACTATATGGTGGATCTACCTAATTATACCTAATAAGGCATAGACCTTATTTCACAGCCCACATCTGAGTATAATGTTTTGACAATTTTGAAAGACTGATTAACATTTCAAATATAAATAGGTTAAGATGTTGAGAAAAACTGCAAAATTATGGGGTCATTATATTCAAAGTAAAACTCTAAATTTTAAAGCATAAACCACAAAAAGAGCCCAATTATACATAAGAAAAACTTGGAATCTTAGAATAAATACAATTTTCAATAAGGAATGAATCTTGAATCAGATGAAGCATGAGAACAATTTAAAATGTAAGATTCTTATACTTGGATTGAAGTGGATACAAGTAACACAATTCACTTGTCCTCTTTCGGCAATCATAAACCATTATACAGGGAATCCAAGACATTGCTCCAGGAAGAATTGACTATATTGTATTTTCCAGATATATCCTGTAAAATACAAAAATCTTGTTTTCTGGTCAGAAACAAAATAAAGTTTATCAAAACTATAGAATTTATGTCATTTCTTTTGTTTTTGTACACTCAGTAAGTGAATTTTAAGTAACCAGTATACAAATGTTATTGACTCAACTTTTTCTTCATCAGGTGACTAAGATGACCTCATCATTCCCTGCAACATGATTACATTTTAGATTGGCTTCTTCTTGACTTTAGACTTCTGCTCAATTTTTGGAGCATATATGCAAGAAAACTTGTAATTGCACATTATTTTTCTACTACTTTGGCTGGTTTTATAACCCGAGACTGCCTTTTTCAGTTTCCGTTTGAGCTAATCCTTGAAACAATGTAATAATCAGAAAGGTAGTGTCTGCATTTCACAGCACCTGTTGGGAGAGAAGTTAATTCTAAAGACACCAAGTAGCAATCACAGATGACCTAATCAAAGTGAAATAGATTTATGAGAAATAATGTGTCATTCTCTGAACATGTGCCAATGACCATATTAAGAAACACTAGTCAAAAAGAATAGGTTTCTCTTTAGAAACCAAGGTTAGTCTGATACTTGTGAAAAAAAGGAAACTAAGTTAGAAATACACAGAGAAAAAATTGTATTTAAATAAGTTTTGAGAAAATCCTCACAAAGATAATGGGGACTACTCAAGCCAAAATTGTGAATATGATCCTTACTATCACATGCTTTTCTGGGAATTACTCAGGGAAAATGTCGCTCCAGGTCATACATGCAGTACCTCCAAATATTTAATAATTTTTGATTATTAATTTTCAGACATTTATGATTCTACATTTTACTGTAAGATTATATTATTTTCCAGTGTAGTACTAGAGGGCCAGCAAACTGCTGACTTAAATTGATGTATTTTTTTTCTGGTAAATTTAGTAAGTTCTGTATTGTTCACAGTAATTTAGTAATACTCAGTTTTCATGTACATAGTCACATCAGTAAACAGTCATCATTTATTTTCCTTTTCTTTCAAAACCCCTTGAATCTTTTCTCCTTTCAATAAAACTTAGTTTTGTAGAGGTATTTTGAAGAGAAGCAATTTCTGTGCCACAATGATTTAAAAATTCTATTCTGAAAACTTTGCCAGAGATTAAGGCTTTGCAAAAAAAATACATAAATGCATTTTTTTTCCTTTGGGGGACTTTTTTTCCTTCCATATATTTTAAAATTCTTCTTCTACAGAATGACTTCTCACACATCCAATCAATAATTTACCATTTAACACTTTGTTAAATTATACTACAAAGGTCTTGGATTAAAATAACATAATACTGATACCTAGTTTTATTTCTTACTTATAAAGATCTTGGAAGATGTTATTTCTTTCTTTGTAACAAAGAATAACTGAGCAAATAGAAAAGCAGTGATTCTCTTGTACCAATCACAAAACTAAATTTGCAGGGAAAAAATTCACCACAAAATTAGGAGAGAAAAGTGTATGAAAAGAGGCACAGCAACCAGATCTTTTTCTGAAGCACAGGCCTTCAAATCATTAACTGGAAGTAATATTTAAAGTGTATTTTGGAGAAATTATTGTTGGCTGAGTGTGGACTAGCAAAAGACCGGGAAACTATTGGTTGTCTAAATTGTGTGAGAATCTATACACATTAGTAGAGGTTTCTATAAGAATCACTCCTAGTTCCCAGCACTGAGAGTCAATAAAGATCCTTCGTAAAAATTAACCACTGTGAAACATGCACAGAATATTCTCCATTAAAAATTAAAGCCTATCTATGAAGAAAGTTATTTTCCAGACTGTCTCTTGGCATAAGAAAAAAGTGATAAAGGAGAAGTCATTAATATCATAATGAATAAGAACCAACCCTGTTAAGCCCATAGACATTAAAAAATATAGAGAGTTCTACAAGATATTCTAAACCCTATCAATTCACAATGAAGATGAGATTGATAGTTCCTTGAAAAACATAAATTATTTAAATTTACCTAATAGAAATAGCTAAAACTTTACTGCATAAGTTCAATCAACAGAATAAACCATTTGAGAAACAAATGGAATGTAGAAAAAAACAAAATACACAAAAGCATTTTTAGACAAAAGCAAGAAAAATGAATATTTCTTAACTCATGAGGAAAATGTTATAATAATTATGTAAATAAATAAAAAATCAAACTACTCCAACCTACTGGATGAAAACAGACTTGAGAATTGACAGTAGCTGACTTCAAGACTTAGTATAAAGTCACAGAAAATAAGGCAGCATAGTATTGGTCGAAGAATATATAAATGAATCAGTGGGACATAAAAGAAAGTTCAGAAATAGATCTACACGAATACGGTCAAGTGATCTTTGACAACAGCAGAAACATCATGGTGGAAGGGAATAATGAGGCAAGGTTTCCTAGTTCATGACAGCTGGGAAGCAGAACAAGGAAAGAGTGATAAAAAGGAAGGGTAAGAGCCAGGTATAGAATTCAAAGTCACACCTTTATCATCCATCCAGACACACCAGAAATGTGCTCCACCAATTTTCTAGGTAACTTATTCCAGTCAAGTTACAGATCAGAATTAATGGTCATACTTTAGATTTAGTATTTTAGGAAAAAAATGCCAAAAGCCAGATATATGAAAAATAAAAAAACACTGAATTTATTAATATTAAAATATTTACTCTGCCAAACACATTGTTAAAGATATGAGGAAGTCACTAGTTGGGATAAAATTTTTGAAATTTAAATAGCTAACATATGACTCAAATTCAAAATATATAAAGTCAATAAACAGCAAAATTTAATTTAAAAGCAACAGAGCTGGACAATGTAGCACAAATCTGTAATCCTAGCACTCAATTGTCTAAGGCAAGAGGATCAGCAGGAGTTGATACTATCCTAGGTTACATAATGAGTTCAAAGCCAGCCTGAACTGCACAAGTGATACCCTGGCTAAAAATAAAAACAAATGAACAGACAAAAAATAACAAACAAATACAAAAAAAAAACAAGTAAAAGACAAACTATTTGAATATGCACCATACCAAAGATGAAATACGGCAGCCAAGCATATGACAAGATGTGCATTATTATCTGTTATTATGGAAATAAATATTAAAATGATACCACTTTTGTACAACAGAAGATGAAAATTACCACAAAAAAATAAAGTCTCAATCATTGTTTATGTGAATGCAAAATATAAAGTCATTTTGGAAAGATTCATTTTGGGCTTTCATTTTTTATTTCTTATACAAGTAAATCAGCTTTAATATAAAATTCAGCAACCATATTCTTAAGCTAATTGATTGAACATTCATGTTCATGTGAAAATCTCCATTTGAGGCTATGAAGCTTCATTCACAGTCACCCTAACCTGGAAATAATGGTGATGTCTTTCAGTAGGTGAGCTAAGAAATTACACTGCATAAAAGTAATGGTACACTATCAGCAATATAAGGCAATTGACTTGGTTACTTTTTTTCATTGCTGAAAAAAAATACCTGATATTCAAACTTAAAGGAGGAAAGGTTTCTTTGGCTCAGAGTTTGCAGAGATTTTAAGTCATAGTGGCTGGCCCCAAGGCAGGTTGACATTTCAAAGAGAAATACATTGTGGAAGACCAAAGGCAGAAGGCAGCAAGGCAGCAAACAGAAAGTGAAAAGCTATAAACAACAACCCACTTTTTACTCATATCTAGGCTACCTGCCCTTATGGCGCTCATACTCAGGACAGGCTTTCCCATTCCCACCCCCAGAACTGTACCGACCAATCAGTGGGCTGACTTAGTGATCACACTCCTTTAACTCCAACATCACACTCACAGGGTCACACATTTTAGATCAAGTCATCTCTGAAAAGCCCACCTATGACTGCATGAGATTTTGGGGGACATCTAGATGTAAGCCACAAAATATGTACTATTAAATCACACGAAACATGTTTGAGTCTTAAATGTATTTTTTAAGTGAGAAATCTGTTTGAAAAGAGTATGTTTTGTATAATTCTTTTTACATGGCATGTCAAAATAGCAAGATTAAGAGATTGCAAAAGATCAGAAGCTACCAGGGATTGACAAAGGAAGAGGTAAAAGTGTTAGGGACATGGGATATTTGAGTATATGTCCTGCCAAAGTGAGGTTTTTTTTTGGAGGGCGGGAGGTTTCATTTGTTTGTTTGTTTTGGTACTGAATATCTAACTCAAGACCTCGCATCTGCCAGGCCTGAGGTGCTGAGGCCCCAGCCTGGAATATTTTAAAGTGGCAAAACTATTGTGTTTAATAGCATAATGGTGGATACATAATATAATGTATTTGTCAAAATCCATAATCTTTATAGCATAAAGTGAAAATTTATTTAATTCAAATTAGAAATAAATTACAAGTTATGAAGGTCCAAAAATGAAATACAGGATATGACAAAACAATCTGAATCTATGACTAGTGTATAAAACAGTTCTATTAAAGTGGTTTAGAAAAATGGTACTTTGGGTATTAGTGGGGTCTATAAAACTATAACGATTAAAAATGTTGTTTTCTAAAATGTTATGCAATACAGAATTCTAAAGTAATATGATATAGTAGACTTAATAATATAATAAAATTAAATGTTTTAATGTAAAATTTGCCAATACACTGGTGAAGTTTAAGATTATATATAACCAGGTGGAGAATTTATGAATGATATATACAGTACTAGGTTGAAGTTAGAGACATCAATATCAACTGATTTAGCTTAATAAAGACACAAATAGATAAAAGGGGAAATACTTAAGTATTTATTATATACATGAATTGGCCTATATGTTTCTCTGATCCATCAGGTTAAACAGCCTAAACATAATTACACTGCATTTGCAATAAGAACAGAAATTACCTAATGCTATGTTTTATGTTCCAGTCCCCTCCCAACCCCCATGTCATCATGGAGATGGCTGAATCTAGCATTTGTGGTAAGTTTGTTGCCTAGTGATCAGATTGGTGATGTGAATGCTGCACCCACCCAGGGGCAGGGAGCCAGCATGCAATGTCAGGACAGGAAGGAAGCATGCTTCCCCCTTTTGCCTTTCCATTCTTGTTGCTCGCAGCCACAGTTGCCCCTCAGCCATAACCGCCTGACTTGTTGCCAGCTGATTATGAACTGAAACCTCTAAAAACTGTAAGCTACATACCTTTCCTTGCTTCACCTTGGTTATCAATTATTTTGTCTCAACAATGAGAGAAAAGTCACCTAAATTTTGACTTTCATGAAATAAGTTTGTAAAAATGAATCAAAGTTTCTTAGGGAAATGTTTGATTATATCACTAGCATAGGAAAGTACAAGATTAAAGTTGAGGAATTATTATACATACACACAGAGAGAGAGAGAGAGAGAGAGAGAGAGAGAGAGAGAGAGAGAGAGAGAGAGAGAGGATATAGCTCAAAATAACACAGTAGTCAAAGCAAAGAACTCAAAATGACCAAAGCCGAAACAATTGGAACATTAAAATAAATAACATAATATTGTATTAAAATCTCTAGTGTGCCATAAGTGCTCACAAGATAATAATGATTGAAAAACCTGTCAGGAAGAATTCCAAATAATTTGTGTAACCACTAGGCCCTTATGGAATTGGAACCTATCTCCACTTACTACACATAGTTACATCTTTCAAAAATTAAAATGTGAAAATTGAGATGGATAAAGGAGTCCTGCATCTTTGTTTGTTTGTTTTATCCTCTTTCTGTTTAAAAAGTCAACATTCCTCTGCCTCATAGGTGTTCTGCATTTGAGGTATAATGAAATCTTTGCTGTTCACCAAGATGTAATGTTTTAGTTCCTTATAAACAGGGTTAGCAGGAAAAGCATGCAAAAACTAACATTGAAATCTTAAAACAACAGCAGAGTGAGTGCCTTTTATTCTTGGTTCATTGCTGGTGGTTTAAATACAATTACCCCTCCATGATGTAATTATTGTGAGCAGTTGCTTTGTGTGGTCACTGTAAACATTTGTGGGGGTGGGTGAGACAGGGAGGAAAGTAACAATGGTCTACATGTCCCTGACATCTGCTCAGAGCAGTGTTCAGAATTTAATGCTCTTTTGTAAGAAACATTTTATGATTTTTAAAATAAATCTAGTGAACCCCCCAAAAAAGTATGGTCTCAGGATGCATTGATTTTGCTACAAATGACTCAAAATAACATTTTTCATGACAGTAGTATTCCATAGTAGGTAAGCACTGTATTTTCTTTTTTCATTTTTTGTGAGCATTTAGGATGCTTTTAAGACTTACCGATTATGAATTGTGCTACTATAAACATTGGTATGCATGTATTACTGTAATATGATATATTTCATTCATTCAAAAAGATATCCAGAAATGAAACAGCTGGATTTAATACAATCTGTAGTTACAGTTATTACAGAAATATCCACATTGATATCCATAATGATTTAAAAATTTACATTCCTACCAACAATATAGAACTGTTCTTTTTTCTTGCAGTCCACCCCTATCCAACATCTATTGTCTTTTTTCCCATGTTTCTATTGTTTTTATTTGTTCTGTTTTGTGCTGGGTTTTGGGGTTGTTTATAGTCTAACGTCTTTGTTCCTAATATAGAGATCTCTTTAATTGCTTCTCAATTATATACTTTGGATGTAGCTAACTATAAGTCTTCACAGCAATTCTAAGATTTGACCACTTCAATTATTTTGGTAAAATATAAAATATAGTTACCCCAGCAACCAAGTTCTCTTGAAATGTACTGTTGCTAACCTTACAATGGCAACCTGTAGGTTGGTTTAGGGAGAAGTAGTTATAATTATGTGATCCTATGAAAATCAATTAAATCAGTTACAGTACTATTGTCTGAGACAAATCATATATTAACATAGAATGAGTCAATAATGTACCTTAGTCCTAGAAAAGAAACTGTCAGTGATGATGCAAACATTAAGATGATGCAGGTATTCATTTACAGCTAATATGTACTCAATGCAGCAGGTATAACTCTGTTAATGGTAGAAAACAATTCAATGGTAATTTTACAGATTTAACTATCAGAAGATTAATAAAGCTTGATGATCATGCTATTTATGATTTAAGGTTTGGGAATAAGAAGATGCAAAAGGAAAACTTCAAACCATTAAAATCTGTGGCATGAGGAGAACAGAGAAGTGGTAGAAAGGATCATATTGGAGCATAAAAGGACGTTTATAGAATTAGGTAAACAAGAAAAAAATGAAACAAAACAACTAAAAATAATGTAAATACATACACATCCATGCACACACATAGACTCACACACAAAAGAAGCCCAAAAATAATCAAAAATAAGACAAAGAAATATTTAAAAAACAAAGCAAAATGAAACAAAAAGCCAGAAAGAACTTTGTAATTTCAAACCTGTGTTATCTTCCTACAATTTTGTAAGAGCCCTCTGTACTTATGTTCTTTAGTGTGTTTGTTCTGAAAAAAATGTTGAACTTGTGAGTCTTTGCATCTATTGAGATGATCATTTGATTTTGTCCTGGACTCTCTACATGTGATGAATTACATTTACTGATCTGCATATGTGGTACCATTCTTGCATCCCTAGGTTGAGGCATACTTGGTCATATTTTATGATATTTTTAATTATTTATTGCATTCTGTTTACCTGTATCTTGTTGAGGATTTTTGCATCTATATTCATTAAAGGGATATAGGTCTATAGTTCTTTTTTAGTTGTATTTTTTTTTTTTTTACTTATGGAGTCAGGGTAATGAAATTTTAAAAAATCACTTTCAATTTCATTAAAGATTGTAAGGAGTTTGGGGTTAGACCTTCACTGAAGTTTTTGTATAATTTAGCAGGGAATCAATCTGGATGTCACTGAGGATGATTGTGGTTCTTTTCAGGGGAGCTCTAGTCCTTGCCTTGAGCATCTCTTACCTGGTTGCAGTGCTGATTCCTAGGCCTGCTGGTGCAGGCATTTCATCCTGGTTGTGCAGACTTCCTAGCTTCCACCACGCCCCTTTGGGCCTTGCTAGTACAGATCCTTGATACAGAGTTGCATGAGATGTGGTAAGCTCTAAGCCTCCAGCTGGACTTGCCAGGACATTGCTAAGGAATCTAAGCCTTCAACTGACTTCTTTGGGTCTCTTGTGTGTGGACAGATCTCCTGCACTCTTCTGCATTTAACTTTTTGGGTGAATATTATTAAATAATCCTATAAAGTATGTGTCCTGTATTAAATCCATTCCCTTGTAAAAACCTTGACTACAACATGTTTGAATTTCATTTCCTGCTTTACATTATCAGGATTTTGAAATCTTTCTGATTCAGCTTTGTAATTAATATGTGTTTAATAATCTATTCATTTTCTCTGAATTCTTCAGCATAATTCTATACAGTTTTACAAAATAGTTGTTAATTACCTTTTTTATTTTAGGAGCAACATCACTATGATTTCGTATTTTTCTAAGTGCATCAAATTGGGTTATCTCTCTCTGCTTCTCTCTCTCATTTAGATTGCCTAAAGATTTGTCTATTTTGTGTATGCTTTCAAAGAAGCCACTCTTTGATTTAATTCTTTATATTGTTTTAGGAACTTAAGCTCATTGATTTCTGCTCTGATCCTTATCATTTCCTTTATTGTACTAACTTTGGACTTCAATAGCTTTTTTTTTTTTTTTTGTCCTTGAAGTGCTTTAGGTTACTCATTTGGGCTCACTCTGTTTTTGTGATGAACACTTTCAAGCTATAACCTTCCATACTAAGACTGCTTTCATTATGTCCCATAAAATCTGATATGTTGTACTAGCATTATTGTTCAGTTCTAGAAACCGTGTTATTTCTTCTTTAACCTATTATATATGTGTTTATTATTTTTGTTTCCACACATAATTTCTGTATTTCTTTTGTCTCCAGATTTCTAGTTTTATTGGGTGATGATCTGATAATATGCATCATAAAGTTTCAATTGTTTTACATTTATATAAGATTGTTTGACTGGCTAGTATGTAGTCTATTGTGGAGAAGGTTTCATGTGCTACTGAGAAGAAGGCATAAACTGTTGTTTTTGAACATTATAGATATCTAAGAAGCACATTTTTTGAAAGCTTTTGTTCAACTCATAGTTTTGTTGAATTTTACCTAGTTGATCTGTCCTTGTGTGATATTGAGATATCAAATATAATTGTGACTTTTAAAATAACTTTCTAAACTTCTAATTATGCATTAGTAGAAGTTAATGTAGACATCAAAATTCTTAATGTTTGAACATGAAATACTGGTCTGTTATTGAACTTAGAAAATTATTTCAAAATTACTCAAATTTGGAAGTGATGGTAAAATTCAGTGGGTATAGGACAGCATGTCTTAACCTAAAAGATGAGCTCAAGACATTAATCCAGACATTATTTGTTTTTTTCTGGCCCTAGGCAGCTACAGTAACTCATTCAGTGTTAATTCTAAGTCTTGTGAGTTCTGATGTGATCTTTAAAATCTCTTTCTCTTGTTATTATTTTATTGATATAAAGTATATAATAATTTTTAAAGTTCTAATTTAGACCACTCTAAAAGTGAGACATCTCTGCATAGTTCCGTCTGTGGGATCTCACAAAAATCTCATGGCACCAGCTCAGTGAGTAGCTGCCTCACATATCAAGCTTAGCTCAGAGGAAAGACTGGGACTCAAACTCACTGCATTCCTTGAAATTTAAGGAAGAGTGTTACAATATGGAAAGTGACAGAAGGCATCGCCATCATAAACGGGGATATCAAGGAGCTTGCATACAGGTGACTTGATTAGTTGCATACAAACTCATCCTGGTGGCAGAACAGTTCCTGCTTCTACAACAAATATAGGATTCCCACAGCTAACTGTCTCTGTAACTTGTCTAGCCATGTACTGCAGCGTGAGCATAGCAGAAGGTTTGCTGTGATTCCTGCCAGTGCCACTACCTGTAAAGAAGCTGTGTCCATACAACTGTCTGGAGAAGGACAATTTCTTCAGGCCCCTCACCATTAGTTGTATCAGAGTTCCTAACAACAGAACCAGTATCAACAAGATACTCCATTACCTTCTAGGGGCCACCACTCTCACTGTAGAGGTACCATATACTATACACTCTGAGCCCTCTTCTGTATATACATTACTTATGTGAACAGTTAGTGTCCCCATTATGGCCCACAGAGACAGTGGTTTGGCCTCTGATTCTGACACAATATACTGTGCCAAACTCACTAGTCACACCCATAATAGTGATGGAAAGACTATGCCAGCATTGCATAATAAGAGTGTATCACAATATAAGCCATCAGGGAAAGCTCCGTAATAAGAAGGCTATCACTTAAAAGTGGTGGAAATATCTGATCCATTGTATACACAAATGTCAACATAGGAGCAAAACAAATGAAAAAATGTATTAAGACACTTCCTAAAAATCATAACTCTTAAGTAATGGATTCTATAGAAATCAAAATGGATAAAATAGGTAACTTTTCAAGAGAATAATTTTTTACAAAACTAAATGAGATTAAAATAATGTTTATATACACTGAAATAATTATGAATACATTGCTGATTCTGAATGAGAAATTCCGCAGAGAGAGATTTTGTAAAAGATCCAAACAGAAATCTTGGAAATGAAAATTTAAATGGGCTAGATAATTCCACCAAACGCCCAAACAATGGAAAAAGGAAGACAGAATATCAAACTTGTAGCTAGGCCTTTTTAAATAACACATTTAGACACATCTAAACCCTGCAATAAACTATGAAAGGACCATTCAGAATATTTAATACTTTAAGAGATTAATCATTGGCATCACTGGAATGTTTCTTAAGTGAAGAGACAAAGGTAAAAACATAAGAAAACAATTCAATGAACTAAGCATAAAACTTTCTGAATGCTCAATAAGTCATGGACAATTGTGTTAAGGAGGCTTAGATACCCCGCATACTGACGACTAGAAAATATTATCTCCACAACATATTATAGTCATGTCCTTAAAATGCAGGACAAAGAAAGAAAGAATCACATGGAAGAAAAAACATTTAAGGTGAGAAAATAGATATTCACACGTGGAATACTAAAAGTACAACTATCTCTGTCATCCTGAACAAATATTCAATTAAATGGACAAATTAACTTAATGTAAAGCCAGAAATTATTATATTGGTAGAAGAAAATACAGGCAAAACACTTCAAAATATTGGTCCAGGCAGTTATACTTGGATAGAAGGGAGAATGCATGATATGAGTTTTCCTGTGTGTGCTTTATGTTATTACATGATGTCCTTCTGTCCCATACTTTTTGCACCAAATGACATGATTTTATGGCTGAGGTAGGATATGAATGTAAGGTGTGGTAGGATGCGAGTCTGTGAAAACAGGTGATTAAACATGTGATCAACACATACTAAATGCATGCATGGGAATATCGCACTGAAACTTATTCATATGTGCAATTAATATGTGCAAATAAAATAGTTCATTTTTAAGTGATTAGTCAGGGCTAATGAAGGCCTGTGGAATTTATCACCAGTAAATCCTTTTTTCTTGGCTGTAGTACATTTCTCACATCAATTAGCACTGGGCAACTGCAGTCAACTGAGAGGTATCCATGCTATTCTCATTAACATAATCCAAATGACTATAAAAGTGCTTTCTACTTATTGGTGTTTAATAAATTCAATGAATTAAGGGAAAGATTAAAAAAGTTGCTTTCTCTACATACACATATTTGGTATTTATATCTCTCTAATTAGAAAGCCTATTAGCTTTGGTATAAAAGACATTTCTTTTTATTTGTTATTAAAATCAACCCTAAGTGATTGCTAACACAAATGGCAGATGGAAACATGTATTCACCTGACTCTTCAGCAGGCTGTATTTAATTTTGTCTATCTGTTAGTCTAACAGAAATCAGGAACTCTATTAAGGTGAGATTGAATTATTTCCTCTCATCAGATATTTTAGTAATAGTGATAGAATAACGAAGACTTTGTTTATATTTATTTTTCTTATATATACCTTAACTTCATAAATAATCTTCCTTGAATGCTTCTGATTCTGTTTTATAGTTTATTATAAATCTGTTTCTCACATTTCTTTTTTATAAAACTGGAAGAGTAAATAGAGTTCAAAATATATTGTGAAAGTGAAAGGGGAAGAAACTTACCACAAGGAAAAAACAACTGGGATGAGAGAAAGGAGAAAGAAAGAAGGGAAAATACTATATATGATAGAAAAATATACTACTAAACTCTTGTTAGCTCATGAAAAAGAACAGTTTGTGCTTTCACTGTTTGATCAAGCCTATATCTTGTAATCTAAGGAACTATTTAGAAGATAACAAAATGCAATTGTATTAAGCATTGTTAATCTCCTATTATGTTGTTTTGAAATTCTGTATCATTATTTTGTTCTTTGTCATTTTGTAAGAAAAAAAGAATAAATATACAAAAAGAGCTACTTGAAATAAATGTATTTTCATTGGCATTATATTCTGATAATTTAAGAAATTCCAAAAATAATATGAAGCAGAAAATAAAGGGAAAATTTGGCAAAGTCATGTTGTTGTGATGGGAGTTAGTGTTCTATTAGACAGTAAGGGCGGTGGAACACAAATGGAGTAAAAAACACTAAAATGAATTCTGCTACTCCACCACCATTTGAGGATCTTATAAAAGCTGTCCTATGGCTGACCATTGGCTCAAGGGCACATGGGACCTGCTTGGGAACTTTGTGAGCACTGCATAGTTTGGACCCTGAAAAGTATATAGTCTCCTATATGAAAGAGATGATGTCACTTGTAAAATGGGCCAAGTTTTAGTGTAAATCTTTTAAAAATCCCTAGACAAATAGCCTTTGTGGTTATCCTGCTCAGAATCACATCTGTTAAGTAGGAGCTCTACCTCATTGTCTTTATAGCTTTTAAATAAATTTGCTACTTTCACAGTTTTGTATCTTTTAGATGATTTTGTTTGCACTCTACCTTCTACATCATGAATTTCATTCTTTGTCACTATGGAAAATGATCCTGGCATTCCAGTATCAACATAAGCAAGTTTTGACCAAATTGAAAATAAATAAAAAATTTGATAAGCAAATTATTCTATGTCATTAATATTTAAGATGACATAAACTTAAACTTCAATATATTAACTAACAAGTCATAAAGTTTATTCTATTAATATGGTATCAAGGCAATGCATGAGAAGAAAGTTTAGACTTACCATGGGGAATGAAATAATTAGCTTTAAAAACAGTTTCTATCAATTCTTAAAGTTGAACATAAAGATAGCCTTTAATATTACTATTTTAATGTTAAACCTGTTATTTTAAAAAGACTCAGTGGTACCTCTAAAACAAGTAGATTTTTATTCAAGACCACTGTAATAGGCATAGAGGCTGCTGCAAATGTGTCTTGCTGTTAGGCAAATAGATTGGACTCAACCCTGAATACAGAATTGGCAAGAGGAAGAAGAGTAAAGGACTGTGGATGCAAGAAGAAGAGGAATTCAGACTAAAATAATCTAGAAGAATTTTGTGTTCCTAAAGACCAGGGAAGTGATTAGATATCACCCTGGAGATGGTGGAAGATGAGGCATCTGAGCAGATACTGAGGGTAAATGAATATAAGAAGTGATTCGTACATTCATTTGAAAAAATGACATTGATATTATTTACTAGGAGAGCCAAGATGATGAAGTGGTAAGCAGCAGAGAAAGCCTTTCTGAGAGTAGTCATCCAGATTCTGGAATACAGCAACATAAGGAAGACAAGAAGGAGGGAAGTGGGTCATCCCTGGACTCAGGAAGGATCTGAAGTGAGAATTGCAGCCCATGGGAAGAGTAGAGAGAAAGTTCAATGAAGGAGGAGAAGATCGCTGCAGAGCCTTCTCCCTGAGTCAGGACTCACTGTGTGATAGGAATGACTCAAACCTGTGGACATATGGTTACTGTTGACAACCCCAGAGGCCTCCATAGAGAGATGCAGCAGTGGAGGGTAGCAGAGGACATGAAGGACTGCACTAGCTGAGGGTGAGTGCTGAGGGTTCAGTCAGGGAGAGAGCAATTGGCCAGGAGCCATCTTGGAGAGAGGCCAGATAAGCACACAGCTGGGTGGCTTCTGGCTCTTTCTAGTGGCTCCCGCTTGGATTCAGAACCATGGAAGGTGTGCTGACTACAGGCTGAATGAGTCAGGTCTCAGCCCTCATGGCCAGATATAGCCTGAACTTTAGGGGAAAAAAGTGTAGGTTCACTGAGATTATCCATTACCATGCCATAAAGCCACTGCTGGCTTGCTGGGATACACAGATCTGGTCTCTGTCTCCACACATTCTCTACCTGTGACAGTAGAGACAAACCTGAAAGTGGACTTTTCCCCCATTTATCTCTTGTTTGTTTTTCATTGTTGTGGTGATGATTTTTTTCAATTTGATCTTGATTTTATAGGAGTGTGAAGGTGGCTTCTAGCCTCTTTGTGATTGTTATTCAATTCCATTATTCCTTTTATCTCTTCCTTCTCTCTTTCCCTCTAGCATTCTGCACCAGTTTCCCAAAGTCAGCATGATTCTCACTTGCTATCCAATCTTATTTGTAACCTCTTCCTCATCTTCTACCTCTATATTTTTTCTCCAACTCATTTTAAATTTTATACCTTGAGGGTAAAATTTCTATATTAAGCACTTATATACTGCATATAATTTTTCAAGTCAGCCTAAAGCCAACTAAAAATTTTTATACAACCACATCGAGTTCATACAGTTAAAGGTGGCAAATTAATGGTTACCATAGTTTGTCATTTTTTAGATTGTGTTTGATGCTATTGTTATTGCTGATGGTACCACTTTAATCAAAATTGACATGTATGTTTTAACTAGCTGTTCTTTCTGGTATTCAAAGACAGAGATTGACTAAAGGTCATAGAAAATACTGTGGAACAGTGCCAAAGAACCAGGGGCTAGACTTAGCAGGCAGCAACTTCAATTTCTGATCCTCACAAATTGAAAAGGCAAGATCTTGTGACAGGTTCAAAATCCTAAAACCAGTTACACTTAGAAGATGTTTCAGAGAAGTAGTAACTTCATAAGGGTTCTAAATACTAACAATAGAGCAACTCACCAAAGGCAATTTACAATCACCAACCCAATAATTAAACTAAAAAAAAAGAAAGAAAAAGAAAAGAAAAGAAAAGAAAAGAAAAGAAAAGAAAAGAAAAGAAAATGAGAAGACACTAAACACAATGCAATCCCAGACATCCAGTTTACTAAATGCTAGGGACAATGAGGTGGGACAAACTGAAAACCATCCACCTGGACTCTCTGAAATGGTAACAACAAGATAATTGAATGAGGCTTTGGAAAAAGCCAAATCAGAAATAATTTCTCAGATAACTACACAGATGGTGTTCACAATGAAAGCCATGCTGAGTGACTCTAGAGAAGATACAGGTAAAAAATAGAGGAGCTTAAGAAAATAATGGAAAATATGAATGTTCAACATAGGAAAGAAATAGAATCTATAAAACAGATTCAAGCAGATATCCAAAAAATAAAAATTCCATTGAAAGAATCCACAGCAGAATAAGCCAATGTGACAATGGACTCTCAGGTACAGAAGACAGGCTTATTGTTGGTTATCATGAAAAGATTTCTTAAAAATAGTGAGGGACCATGAGAAATCAATTCAGCAGTTTCTAGATGTTGCAAACAATAACTGGGGGATTTAGCTCAGTGGCTCAAGTACTTGCCTGGTAAGTGTGAGGTCATGAGTTTAATCCCCAGTACAAAAAAAAAAAAGAAAAAAAAGAAGAAGAATTGAAGATTGATTAAAGTAAATGAACAAGCAGAAGATAGCACAAATGATATTTAAAAAAAAAAAGTCGGCAAACACCATGGCAGAAAATTTCCCTGCTAATGAAAAAGAATTTGACATACAAATAAGTGAGGCATATAAAACTCCAATTAGCCAAGTCAAAACAATAATCTACAGGCAGGTAAATCATAGTAAAAATTCCATTAATTCAATGCAAAAAATAAACTATTAAAAGCTGTTAGGGAAAAGAAACAAATCACCTATAAAGGAAAACCCATTAGAAACTGCTGACATCCTCAGCACAAACCCTCAGGTTAGGGAGACCTGAGAGTGAAGTATTTCAAGATCAAAAGGAAAATACCCTCCAAACCAGACTGAAGTACTCCAAAGAACTATCTTTCAAAACTGGTGGAGAAATAAGATACACCCATGACAAAGAATATTTGAAGAAATTTATGACCACAAAACCAGCACTCTATGTTTTAAAGGACATTCTAGAAAGATAATAAGGACTGCAACTCCATGAACCCCAGTAGAATGAATTCATCAGGCAGGGTAAACAAGTATCACAGGGAAAGAAGGGGAGCCAACAATAGGAAAATATCATGACAAAGATAAGTCAATACATACCAATTACAACCATCAATATTAATGGTCTCAGTTAACCAATCAAAAGACACAGACTAGCTGAAAGGATCAAGAAATATCCAAAAATATGCTGCATACAAGAAACATTTAATTCAAAAAGTTCATAGTCTGAAAGTCAACAGATGAGAAAAAATATTCCATGGAACAGGAACCAAGAAAAAAGCAGGGGTAGTTATCCTATTTGCCAACAAAGAAAATTTAAAGCCAAGACTGAGTAAGAAAGAAAGGTCACTATATCCTTATAACAGGAAAAATCCAAGAGGAAGAGGAAACAATTATAAAGAGATCTGAAGCAGATACCAGTGCACCCAACTATATAAAACTAATATTAGCATGCATGAAAAATCAATTAAGCACTGATACAACTGCATTGAGGGATCTCAATACTCAACTGTCACAAAAACACAGATCAGCTAGATGAAAATCAACAGTGAAGCATTAGAGCTGAATCAAACTTTCAAACAAATGGACTCAGTAGATGTCTACAGACTGTTTCACCCCACAGCATCAGAATACACATTCTGCTCTACTGTACCCAGGTCTTTCTCCAAAATAGAGCATGTACTACCTCATAGAACATGCTCAATTAAATGAAAAGGAAATGAAATTACCCCCATACATATTTTCAGACCTAGTGCGATGAAATTGGAAATTACTGGCAAAAGAAACCATAAAAACTACAGATACACATGGAAATTAGTACTATCTGAACAACCAATATGTCACAGAGGAAAGCAAAGAAATTAGAGTTTCTACAATTAAATGACAAAGACAGCACAATATACCAGAACTCATGGGGCACAATGAAAGTAATATTAAGAGGGAAATTGATAGCAGTGAAAACCCGTATCATAGGCCAAGCACAAATGAACAACTTAATCTTGAACCTTTAACTTCTAGCAAAAGAAACGCAGGCCAAGCACAAAGCTAACAGAGAATATTATAGATTTGAGCAGAAATTAATGCCTTGGAGACTAAGAAAACATTGCAAAGAATCAATGCATTGAGGATTTGTTTTTTGAAAGATTAAATAAAATTAACACTTAGCCAACCTTATCAAAATAAGTAAAGGCTGAATTCCACACAATTAAGAATGAAAAAAGTGAAACCAAAATGGACCTTGCAGAAATCCAGAAGATTATCTGTACCTAGTTTGAGAACTTGTAATCTAATAAATGGAAAATACTGAAGAAAAAAGCAGATTCCTACACACATATACATTAATAAAGCTGAATGAAGAAGATGTAAAAATAGTAAATAAGCCAATACCAATCAACAAAATCAAAGATGGAATTAAATATCTACAAACAAAGAAAAGCTCATGCCCTGATAGTTTCAATGCTGAATTCTACAAGAAACTTAGAGAAGAACTTATACAACTACTTTTCAAATGCTTCAATGAAATTGAAAGATAGCAATACTCCTAATTTATTCCTGGAAGACAGCATTATCCTGTTTCCAAAATCAGAAAAGGATTAAACTAAAACAGAGAAGTATAGGCCAATCTCCCTAATGACCATAAATGAAAAAATAAGATAGTGGCAAACAGTGCAGAAAACCATCAAGAAGATTATACACCATGATCAAGTTGGATTCATCACAAGAATGCAGGGATGGTCCAACATATGTAATTCAATAAATGTAATACAACATATTAACAGAGTTAAGGCCAAAATCTATATGATTATCTCAATTAATGCAGAAAATTCTTTTGATAAAGCCCAGCACCCATTCATGATAAAATTGACAGAAAATTGGAAGTCTTTTTCTGAATCTCTTGAAAACTATCTATAATAAAAAACAGTCAACATTATAATCATTAGACAAAAACTGAAAGCTTTTACTCTAAGATCAGGAACAAGACAAGGATATTCATATTGCCACTATTATTCAGCACAGTCCTGGAAACGTTAGCTAGAGCAATTAGACAAGAGAAAGAAATAAAAAGAATAATGATAGGAAAGGAAAAAGTTACATTATCATTATTTGTGGATGTCATGATACTTTACATAAAAGACCTCAAAAACTCCACTAGAAGACTCCTTGATTTAACAAGCAAATTCAGTATATAACTAAATATACTTAATATCAGTATATATACAAAGTCAATACCCAATAATCAATAACCTTTCTGTACATGAAGAAAAATTCACTAACTGAGAAATTAGGGAAACAAAGCCTTTCACAATAGCATCCAAAAAAATGAAATACCTTGAAATCAATCTAACAATGGTTGTAAAAGACCTCTACACTGAAAACTACATTACGTTGTAAAGCAGACTGAAGTGGATATTAGAAAATGGAAAGATATCACTTGCTTTTGGGTAGGAAGATCCAATGTAGTAAAAATGGCCATACTTCCAAAACTGTTATAAAGATTTAATGCAATTCTGATCAAAATTTCAACAGCATATCTCACAAAATTAGAAAAACCTGTTCCAAAATTCATCTGAAATCAGAAGAACCTAAAATGGCAAAGTTAAATCTGGGTTACAGGGAAGGCAAGGGGCATCACAACCCCTGACCCCAAATTATACTATAAAGCTAGTATGATAAAAATAGCATGATACACTAAAAAAACAAAAAACAAACAAACAAACAAAAAAAAACTAGACCCAAGAATCAGTGAAACAGATTATAGAATGCAGAGACAACTCCAGGCTTACTCAGCCACCTTATATTTGACAAAGTTGTCAAAAACATTTTCTAGAAGAAATATAGCTTCTTTAATAAATGGTGTTGAAAACACCAGGTTTTCACATGCAAGAGAGCAAAGTTTGACCCATACATTTCACTATGCATTAAGATAAATTCTAAATCAAAGACAAACATTAGAACAGAAACATTAGATCTGCTGGAAGACAGAACAGGCATAAAGACATTGATGTAGGCAAAAACTTTATAAGTAAAACGCTGATCACACAGGAACTATCGCAAAGTTATCAACAACTGTGACAGTATGTTGTTAAAAAAGCCTTTGCACAGTAAGAGAAATCACTAACAGAGTAAAACAGCAACCCACACTGTGGCAAAAACATGTTTGCCAACTGTTTTTCAGACAAAGATTACTATCAAGAGCATATAAAGAACTAGAAAAAAGAAAATCAGACCTCTCAAATTTAAAGACATGACTCAAAAATGGGCATTTGAGATGAACACACACTTCTCAGATGAAATAAAAACACCATATAAAAATATGAAAAAAATGTTCAACTTCCCTGGCCATTCTAAAGATTCAAATTAAAATAATACTGAAATTCTATCTCACTGCAGAAAAAATGACTATTATCAAGAAAACAACCAATAACAAACACTGGTAAGGCTTTCCAGAAAAAAAGAACCCTTCTCCATTGTTGTTGGGGAGTATAGACTGGTACAACCACTGTGGAAATCAGTATGGAGAGTCCTTGAAAATTTAGGGTTAGAGTTCCCATTTGATCCAGCTATCCACTTGTAGGTATCTTCCCCAATGATCTAAAAACATCATAGCACAGTGATACATGTGCACTCATGTTTGTACTAGTAAAATTTGCAATAACTAAATCTTGGAAACAGTACATCAATCAAGAAATGGGTAAAAAAAAATATGGTCTTTTTGTGCAGTGGAGTACTAGTTAGCCATAAAAGATAAACTTGAGACATTCATAGGTAAATGGATGCAACTTGAGACTGTACTTATAAGTGAAACTAATCAGACTCATATGTGTAAATATCATATTGTCTTCCTAGTGCGAGAAACTGAAAGAGAAAATAAGATTCAGAATGTACAAAAGATATTGTGAAATAGGAAGAAATTATTCAAAAGTGAAGAGAAACTGGGATGGGGGAAAGAAGAAAAGAAAGGAAAAGGTATATATATATATATATATATATATATATATATGACAATTATATTATTAGTTTTTCTTAGTTCATTGAGAAGGAAAGTTTGTGCTAATACTTTTTATGTGACTAAATGCATATATCCCTATATTTTGAACTCTGGGTAACTAATTTAGTGATAACAATATGCTATATGTTAACCATTGTGGCTCTCCTATTATCTTGCTTTTAATTCTTTTTCTCTTTAAAATACAATTTAAGTGGGTCAAAGATTGAGCTTAGTGGCACAGTGCCTCCCTGGCAAGCATGAGGTCTTGAGTTTGATTCCCGGTAGTAAAATTAAATACATAAATAAATAAATAAATAAATAAAGTTTAATGAAATATTATCTACCAAAACTGGACTTTAAAAGAACTACAATAATCAACCTAGAAGAACTTTTGATAATCTGACTAAAGTTTGGTAAACAATTTATAACAGTACCCTATAAAACTCTTGTAGGAAAAGTCTAAACAGTATTTTTAAGAATTGCCTTGCCACACCTTATACTTTTGGCCTTTAATATCCTTGATTTCTTCCGAAAATTCATTCAACTGTTCATAGAAAATCTTACTTAAAAATACGGAAAGTTTTAAAGAAAAAATCTTAATTTACTGTGCCAACCACTGTGCTGGATCTACATAATACCATGATGTATATGCATATGACCCGGTTTAGATCATGGGAAACAATACTGTTCAGCATACGGATTCATTGGTGAGTTTATATCTCAATGTGCTATTGGGTGAGGCCTTGTTTGCTTGTTTGAAGATGCGTATCTGCATAGTTGAGCCAGTGTCTTCAGAGGGTGCATCTCTCTGTTATCTAAATTTTTTCTCTGTTCATGGCCTGCTGTGAAGTGAGTCGCTTTCCTTGGCTCAGTCCTCCCACCATGACAATTATGCTATGGAGCCAGCTGAAAACAGACTGAATCCCTGATCTGGCCAAAATAATCTCTCTTTCATCAAGATGTGATTTTAGGGCTTTGTGTATCAGTGATAGGAAAATGAAGAACACACAAATGATGTTGAGAATAGGTTTGTTGCTGTGATTGTATATGATTATGTCATACAACGGTAGTACTGAACCCACATAGATTGATTTTTTTTTGTTACTTTGACAACAATATGGTACAACTCCTTATGTAGCATTTTCAATTTATTAGCTGTTATGAATAGAATGGAGATAAAGTGTATGGGAAGATATGCATAAACATAACATGTCATTTTGTGCAAAGGCTTGAACAATCACAATGTTTCTACCCATTGAAGAACTTTTTCCAGGAACTATCACCCAGAGACACTAACAGCCAAATGTACTAGAAAAATAAGTGAATAAAACAAAACAAAAATACAACAAGGACAAAAGAAATAATATAAATGAGGCAACTCAAATGTTTGGGAGCACGGCAATGATTAGGTATTATTTTATAGTCATATAATGACTATGTGACAAAAGTACTAGTGATCCACTTCCACCGAAAATTTCATAGGTAAATAAAAAAGAAATGAAATTGAGAAAAACAGAAAGTGGCATACTCAGACAAAACATACTCAGTTTGAAGTAGAAATTAATCTTGAAAGGTAATTCCAATATAAAATTTGTTCAAAAGTTTCAAAATAATTCAGGATGCAGTTATCAGTAGTTTTAAATTTTTTTTTTTTTTTTTTTGTACCAGGGATCGAACTCATGACCTCACACCTGCCAGGCAGGTGCTTATGACACTGAGCTAAATCCCCAGCCCAGTTTTCAAATTTTAAGAAGCATGTTGTTTATTCTCTGAATGTAAAGTCCATTGAAACAATAAAATACTCAACTACTTGTAACTTATTGGTAGTAGGAATGGGCTTTTTAAAGAAACCTAAATAAAGAAACAATAGAAATGATGAATTAGATTTTGAGAATTTCAAAATTTTTCTCTTTGTGGAGTAATAATTAGGATTTTAATGATTGAGTTGATCATTAACACATAATTAAAGATTAGAAATGTAAAAAGATAAGAGAATTAAGAGATTACATGAATCCAAATTTTTTTTTTACAAGGACAACTTATTTTTGGCCAAAATGATTATAAAAATTTAACCTAAGCTTTTTTTTAACAAATTATTCAAGTAACTCCTTTGATTCTTTTATGTATTTTATAGAAGAAGCAGTTGTTGACAACATAAGAAATACAAAAATCAGTAATGTATGTGAGTACAGTTTCAGATAATTACTCCATTGCTCATTAATTTAACCAATAAAAATTTATGAGCACTTTTGACATTTACCACTGTGATATTGAAATAAGTGATTAAATTAGTTAGAAATGCAAGTGGCCAACAAAGATGGAAAATCATCATATCTGAACTAGAGATTTAATGAGACAAATGGATGACATACGGGGAAAGACAAAAAGGTAAGAAGGGAAGAGAGAAAAAAGAGGAAAGGAGAGCCAATTGAAGGGAGGTATGCAAAGAGAAAGGAATCAAATGAAGATCAAGGATCCTTTACTGATACAGCACTACAACAATGAAAAACAAGGTTCAAGGCAGATTTTTTATTTGGATGATTTTTAAAAATGACTTCTACTGCCTAAAAGTTTCAATAAAGTAGAAAATTATTTTCTCTTAGAAAACTGCTGAAATTCATGAAAGGTTTCATGTGTGCCTCTTTTCTACATGATTTTTCTTAGTATTCTAAATGCTCTAGGCATTAACTTAGTAAAATATTTAATACATTTTAAGCAACACTTTTAGACTTCCAAAAACATATAAATATTTAGTAGAACTGAATTTAAAGGGCATAAGGGTATGGTATAGAATTTCACTCTTTAAACTGGCATCTCAAAAATAAACATAGAAATGCAGTTCTCCAGACAAACTTGCTTCATTAAATTTGCTTCAAAGTTATTTTATTGTTTAATAATTTTACGTTTTTCATTTGTCAGCTATAATATATAGTACAACGTTTGCACAAACCTGAAAAGTACAGAGAAATAAAAAGTAGCAAATGAGAAGTTTTGATCCTAACATCATAAAGTATCATACAGGATACTTTAATGAGTATCTTAATATTAATATAGCTCTTACTCTCACATAAAGATACTCATTCATGTAATTGACTTAATGAATATAATTTGGGTGAAGTTTGAGTTCTGCATGTAGAAACTGACATAGTGGAATAGACCATCAGCCTATCATTTTTCTCCAAAACAAAAACTAAACCATTTTTTATTCTTTCATGACCAAAATTTCCTTTTTTTAGGAAAAGATGGTGCTCTAAGAGATATAACTGCATGTATGTTTGAGTGTGTAAAATGGATGACCATATTGCTGAATCTTTGTTGGAACTTTGAGCAGAACTGTTTGCAGTCTCACTGTTTGAATGTCTACTGTGTATCCTTTGGTTTTGTAGCTTGAACACCTGCATCCAAGGTGACAGTGTGTAGTTTATCAACTAGTGATTTCTTAGTGTTTTTTCCTCTTTTTTTTCTTTTAAAATTCTGTATTTTGCTACGTTTTTTTGTTTTGCTTTTTTTTCTCATTAAATAAAATTTTTAAAAATACCACAACTTTTTCATACACTCTGCAGCTGATGGGCATTTTGGTTGTTTCTAAGATTTAGCTATTAAAAATTGTGCTGCTCTGAACATGGGTGTACATATATCACTTTGATATGAACTTTTCAATTCTCCTGGAAAATATCCAGGAAGGGAATAGCTGGATTGAATGGAGCTTCCAATCATAGTCTCTGCTTACCCCTATGTCTCCAAGACTTCTACTTACCTTACCTTCCAGTAGATTTAGTGTTTCTATTTTAATATTTAGGTCTCTGATCCATTTAGACTTTAGTTTTGTGCATGGTGATAGGCATGGGTCTAGTTTCAGTCTTTGGCATGTGGAGAGCCAATTTTTCCAACACCATTTATTAAAGAGGCTATCCTTCTTCCAGTGGACATATTAAGCCCCTTTGTGAAATATCAGGTGGCTGAGTGTCTTTGTAGTTGTGCCTGCATCTTCTAATCTGTTCCATTGATCCTCAGGTCTATTTCTTTGCCAGTACCATGCTGATTTTATCACTGTGGCTTTGTGGTATAGATTCAAGTCAAGAATTGAGATGCCTCCTGCTTTGCCTTTGTTGCACAGAACTGCTTTTGCTTTTCTAGGATTCTGCTGTTTCCAAATGAATTTTAGTAGTGTTTTATCTAGATCGGTGAGGTATGTCAATAGTAGTTTGATTGGGATTGCATTAAATCTGTATAACAGTTTTGGGAATATGGCCATTTTCACAGTGTTGGTTCTTCCTAGCCAAGAGCAAGGAATATCCCTCCATCTTCTACTATCCTCCTCAATCTCCTTTTTCAGCATAGTATAATTTTAAGCATATAAGTCTATTACATTTTTAGTTGGGTTGATTCCTAAGTATTTCATTTTTTTAGATGTTATTGTAAAGGGCGATATTTCCATAATTTCTCTTTCAGTGAGTTTTCTGTGTACAGAAATTCTATTGATTTTTGAACACTGACTTTGTATCCAGCTACACTGCTGAATTTGTTTATTATCTCTACTAGTCTTTTAATGGAGATTTTTGTGTCTTCTATATAGAGTATCATGTCACCTGCAAATAGTGATAATTTGACTTCTTCCTTTTCTATCTTTATTCCTTTATTTCTCTCTCTTGTCTGATTGCCCTGGCTAGTGTTTTCAAAACTATATTGAAAAGGAGTGGTGATAGTGGACATCCTTGTCTTGTTCCTGATTTTAAAATGAAAGCTTTCATTTTTTGTCCATTTATTATAATATTGGCTGTTGGTTTGTCATCGATGGCCTTTATAAGGTTGAGGTAGACACCATGTATTCCGAGTTTCTCAAGGGTTTTCATCATGAACATGTGTTGGACTTTATCAAAAGATTTTTCTGCTTCTATTGAGATGACCATGTGGTTTTTCTTTATGGCTCTGTCGATGTGATGTATTACATTTATTGATTTGTGTATGTTAAGCCATCGCTGCATTCCTGGAATGAATCCCACTTGTTCATGATGTATAATCTTCTTGATGATTTCCTGCATTCTATTTGCCAGTATTTTGTTGAGAATCTTTGCATCAATGTTCATTAGTGAGACTGGTCTATAGTTCTCCTTTTTGGTTGAGTCTTTCTCTGCTTTTGGTGTCAGAGCAATATTTGCCTCCAGGAATGATTAGGGAGGACTCCTTTCTTCTCAATTTCATTGAAGAGTTTAAGGAGTATTGGCATCAAATCATCTCTAAATTTCTTGTAGAATTCAGCTGTGAATCCATCAGGACCTGGGCTTTTCTTTGTTGGTAAGTTTTTAATTACGTTTTCAATTTCAATAGCTGATATTGGGTTATTCAAAATTGTTATACCTTGCTGGTTGAGCTTTGGTAATTCATATGTTTCTTGAAATCTGTCCATTTCTCTGTGTTTTCCACACTATGTGAGTAGAAATTTTCAAAGTAGGTGTTCATGATCTTTTGATTTTCCATGGGATCTGTAGTAATTTCCCCCTTTTCAGTTTTTATTTCATGAATTTGGTTTTTCTTTCTTTTTCTTGATAAGGTTAGCTAGAGGTTTGTCAATTTTGTTTATTCTCTCAAAAAACCAGCCTTTGATTCATTAATTCTTTGTATTGTTTTTTAGTTTCAATTGCATTGATTTCTGCTTTAATCTTTACAAATTCTTCTCTTCTATGAGCTTTGGATTTAGCTTGCTTTTCTTTTTCTAGAAGCTTGAGATGGAGCATTAGGTTGTTCATTTGTGCTCGTTCTGCTTCCTTGATATGACAATTTATTGCTATGTATTTCCCTCTTAATACCACTTTCACTGCATCCCACAGATTACAGTATGTTGTTTCTGTGTTTTCATTGAATCCTAGGTATTACTTTATTTCTACTTTAATTTCATCTGTAGCCCACTAGTTGTTCAAAAGTTTATTTAATTTCCATGTATTTTTGCAGGTTTTGCAATTTCTTTTGCCAATAATTTCCAATTTCAGTGTGCTATGGTCAGATACTATGCATTGGATGATTTCACTACTTTTGCCTTTACTTAAGAATGTTTTATGGGATAATATACGGTCTATTTTGGGAATGTCCCATGCGCACTTGAGAATGTATATTCTGATGTTGTTGGGTGGAATATTCTGTCAACATCTACTAGGTTCAATTGCTCACAGGTATGATTCACTTCTGTTATTTTTGGCTGACTTGTTGTCTAGTAGATCTATCTCTTTGTGCCAATATACTGTTGATATGCTCTGTTATAATTGTGTTCTTGTGCATTTGGTTTTTCATGCCCATTAGTGTCTGTCTTATATAGTTGGGAGCTTCTGTATTTGGTGCATATATATATATATTTATAATTGTTAGTTCTTCCTCTTGAACTTTTCCACTAACAAGTATGTAGTGACTTTATCTCTTTTAATCATTTTAGGTTTAAGGTTCACATTGTCTCCAAATAGAATAGTTACCGCTGCTTTTTTCTGGGTTCCTATTGCATGGAATACTGTTTTCCATCCTTTGACTTTTAATCTATGAGTTTCCTTTTGGGTCAGATGTGTTTCTTGCATACAGCATATTGTGGGATCATGCTTCTTGATCCATTTTGTCAGTCTACCTCTTTTTATAGGTGAATTGAGGCCATTTATATTTATGGATATCACTGGTGTATACTGGCTCAGCTATGCCATGTTATGTTCCAGTTGTTTGCTTTCTGCTTTTTCCCCTATTTAATTGCTTATCCTACCTGGTGGTTTCTTTCTGTTATTGTTTTGGGGATTATGGTCATTTTTATCTCTGTCTAGTATGTCTTTCAGTACTCCTTCTAGGGTTGATTTTGTGGACATGAATTTCTTCAGTTGTTGTTTGTCATGGAAGTATCGTGTTTCTCCATTCAATTTGAATGAAAGTTTTGCTGGGTACATCAGTCTGGATTGGAAGTTGTTTTCTTTGAGGGCTTGAAATACCTCACTCCAAATTCTTCTTGAGGGTTTGTGCTGAAAAGTTTACTGTGAATCTAATGGGCTTTCCTCGATAGGTGAGTTGTGTCTTTTCTTTGATAGCTTTTAGTATTCTGTTTTTATGCTTTATGTCTGAGATCTTTATTATGTTGATTGTGACTGTTTGGTGTTATATATGACTCACTTATCTGCATATCATATTCTTTCCCTATGTTTGGGAAATCTTCTGCTATGACATCTGTGATTACTTTATGTATGTCATTTGCATTGACTCCTGTATCTTGACTAATGTTATTCATATTGTATATAGTACTTATTTTGTAGTACTTATTGGATCATTCTATTTCTTTGTGTTCTTTTCCATTTATTAAGATGTCACATTATATTTAACCATTAAACTGAGACTGAAAGCTGTTTATTATAAACAGTAATATTATTAACAATTTGTGTTAGTTTTCCGGAATACCTGTAACAAAATGCAGTGGGTGACAAACCATAGAATTTTCTTTTGCACGGTTTCCGACAGTGAAAATATAAGATTGACGCATTTGCAGTTTTCTTTTTCCTAAGTCCTCTCCTCCAGGCTTGCAAAAGGACCCCTGGCTCCCCGTGTCCTCAGGTGAACCTGACTCTGTGCGAAGGCTTCTCTGATGTCACCCCCTTTCCTTACAAAGATTTCACTCAAATTGGATTAAGATTTCACCCATATTACTTCATTTAGCCTGAACTATATTTTTAAAACCTCAATTGCAAATGTAATCACATTGCAGGTGAGAGCTACCACGTGTTCCTTTTGGATGGGATGCTAACTGACTTCATAGCACTAACTCTCATAGTACACTGATCTTTATCTCTCTAATATATTTTTACAAAAAACATCTTATTTGTTTACTCTTGTATATCTTATTTCCCTCAGTTTATTTTGAAATTTGTTCTGTGTTGTAATAATTCATTGTTATTGATTAGCAGGGTTTTGTTTTTTAGCTCTTCTATACTTTGTCTATCCATTCCACCTGATCAGATGCTTTGGCCATTTGTTATTTCAGTTCTTCCAAAAAAGCTACTACAAAGATTCATGGACAATTCTTTGAAATTATGTATTATTTTCTCTCATAAACATAATTAGGAGTAGAAATGTCTGGAGTGTAACACAGTTGTATTGTAATATTTTAACAATTACCAAGATATTTTCCTAAGTGATTCTCCCCTTTTTTATTTCTATAAACAACAAATGAGAATTACAAGTCGCACACATTGATGTTGACAATTGATATTGTGAGAATACTTAAACTTAGGCATTTGAATAGTGTATGGTGGCTCTCATTATACTGTTAATTTGTGTCCTCAGAATGAATGTTATATTCGATACTGTCTTATACAAATATTCACCATGCATATATTTCCTTTGGTGAATGAACAACTCAAAATCCCTAAATTTTTTAAATAAGCATTCTTCATAAATTCCAGATAGAAGTCCTTAATTATGTGTGAGGAGTACTAGTGTTATAATAGCCTCAAAGATTTTGTCGAATTCAGTCATGAATTCGTCAGGTCTTCGGCTTTTTCTTAGTTGACAAATTCATTATCACTGAGTCAATTTCATTGATTGTGATTGGGTGCTTAATTTATTTATGTCTTCTTGTGTTATGTGTCTAGGAATGTGTCTAGGAATGTATGTGTCTAGGAATCTGTCTATTTCTTCAAAATTTCCTAATTTGTTGGAATGTAATTTTTGAAAGCAGTTACTATCTTCTGGATTTTAATATTGTCTGTTGCGATTTCATCTTTATCATTTCTAAATGAATTTATGTTATTTTTTTTGTTTTTTTCTTGGTGAGTTTTGCTGAGAGTTTGTTTATTTTATTTATTTTTCAGAGAACTAGTTCTTAACATTTTTTATAGATTTTTTGTCATTCATTTCTTCTCTAAGCTTTATAATTTCTCTCCTTAATTTTGGTTTGGGATTCGTTTGTTGTTTCTCAAGAATCTTAAAATTTCTCATTTTGTTATTCATTTGCTGTATTTTCTGAATGTGCATATTGATTGCACAGAATTTGAACTACTTTCATAGTGTTCCAAAGATTTTTTTGAGTTGTACCAACATTGTCATTAATGTTTAGAAATTTTTACATTTTTCTTTGATTTTTTTTCTTTTTGTGCTCCTTTGGTTGTTTCGGATATTTTATTAAATTTCAAGCTTTTGCCTTTTCTAAATTTTGTTCTGCTATTTATTTCTATGTTCATTGCACAGTGGTCAGACAGTATGTATGGAAAAATTTTAATACTTTCATATTTATTTAATCAGGTTTTATAGACTAGTATGTGATCTATTTTGGATAAGGTATCACCTGCTATTGGAAGAATGTATACTCTGTCATACATGAGTATACATTGCTATATAACTCAAGAAACATACAAAAATCCATGTAAAACATACAAAAATCCATGCATAGCCATGCATTGCTATATAACTCAAGAAACATACAAAAATTTAAACCAATAAAATATCCACTGGGAACGCCAATTAGATATTCCAATGAGCCACTGCATATCTAACTCCCACTTCTCTGCCAGGGCATCTGAGTGATGGCATCCTAATTACTCCTGTGGTCTCTCCACCACAAAACTGGGATTAACTTGGGCTTAGGACCTCATTCAGCCAGGTTGCAGGTATTCTGGCAGAGTCTGACTGAGATTGTGAACTTGGGTTAAGAACAATTGGTGTTTCTCTCCCCAGGTTTAATGGTGAGTTTGAAAGACAAGTGCACTCGCCCTCAGTTGTCCTCAGGATTATCCCAACCATTGACTCTCAGGGTCACTGGGGAAACTGTAGTTAGTGTTTTCACTGCTGCCTCCAATTGCACAGGATTCTCACAGCACAGATCAGATCTGTAAGCAGGAAAGTGCTTGATTTCACCACCTTCCTCCTGGTGACTACAGCTCAATAAATTATTAATGGAACATAAATGTCTCAAGTATGAAAATCTATAGTCAATATTACATTTAACTAGGAAAATTATTCTGCTTTCTAAAACCAAATATAAGAAGAGAACATTCATGCAAAATTATAGTGGTTAAGATACATTAACCTAGATAGCATTGGTAGGTCAAATTTAATAAGAAAACATAAAGGAGAAGAATCAGGCAAAAGTGTTAAAATTATAAACAAGAAATAATAAAAACAGCTGGGGTCAGGGTAATGCAAATGCTTTTCAAAAAATATAGGAAAGGGCCTGAACCCAAAGAATGCAAGCAGACACTCTATTTGGAAAATGCAACTATATAGGTTTTCCTGGAGAGACTCCAGAAGGAAATCACACCCCTGACAAGTTAGTTTTTGCTGTGAGAGACTCATTTCATATGTTTGACCTCTAGAACCATCAAATACATTTTATTTTTAATCATTAAATTGTACTAGTATTACAGCATCAATAGGACATATATAATTTTATTTTTCCTTTTATCAGTTTTGGATATTTGAGTTGGTTCTACTTTTGATTATAATAAGTAATACTTCTAAGGACATTTTTTTCACATTGTTTCTGCAGATATTTATTTTCTTTTTCCTTTGGGTGTATCTCAAGATGTATCATCTGACCACGAATTGAAATGGCACTGCAGATATTCTTTTTTGGAGAATTACCATACTGTTTCTCAGTAAGTTCTGCCATGTTACAGTCCCATTAAGAGCATGAAAAGTTTCAAACTTCTCCATATCCTCACATTAATTACTAATTATTTGTAGGATTACAGTCATTGTTAGGAGTATGACTGGTATCGCAGTGGCTTTAATTGACAATTCTATGATGGCTGATGAATTATATCTTTTACTGTATCCTTACAAGCTAACTGAATATCTTTTTTAACAAAATAAAAGAGACTTATTTATTTTGTTTTCCATTACAACATCACATGTGTACTTCAACTACAGTGCATTTGCAGCATTGGACAAAATTTGGAGGAAAAGGGAAACCACAGTGCAGATTCAACAGAGATTTTAACTGGGAATTTTGAGATATCTGAGGGGAAAGACAAAGTACTTTAGATATAACAAACTTTCTAAAAGTGTAAAAACTTCTGTAAAACTGTTTTTACTTTGAAATCCTTTGAAGAGATTCATAACTGATCTGTAATTTTATTAATTTTTCTGCTTCTATGATTATTTAACTTTAAAAATTTTATTGGCATGTGTTTGCAATACATATATTACAAGTTGATCACCAGTTGTTAATCCATCATGCATGGATAAAAATGTGGTATTTTTATACAACAGACTACTACTCAGTCATAAAGAAGGATAAACTTGAGACTTTTATAGGTAAATGGTTACAAATTAAGACCACACTCTTAAGTGAAACAAATCAGACTCGTGTGTAAACATTCTATTTTATACCTGAAATGATAAATTGAAAGATTAAATAATATCTAGAATATACAATAGATAGTGTGAAGTGGAAAGAAATTGCTTAAAAGGGAAAAAGAATAAGGAGGGGGAAAGGGGGAAAGGTAGGAAGAGAAAAGGGAGAAAATGCAAGGTAGCTAAACTCTTAGTGTCTCTTAGTTCACTGGAAAGGAAGATTCATGCTAATACCAACTGGAGAATTTTCTATGTCCATACCTTGTACTCTGAGTAACTACTTTAAGGAAAACAATATGCAGTGTATTATCTATCATTGTTATCCATTATTTTGCCCTAAATTGTTTTACCTTTTTAATAAGATAAATTTTTTTAAAATATGGAGGTTCTGATTTCCTTACTTTTTTTGAGTTCTTTATATGTTCTCAAGAGTAATCCTTTGAGGAATAGCTGGCAGTGTTTTTTCCCACACCATTTTCTGTCTCTTCACTTTGTTGCTGTGCAAAAGCTTTTTGTAAGATGAAATCTCAGTTTTTATTCTTTGTGGTATTTATTGTGTGACTGGGGTTTGATTCATAAAGTCTTTGCCCACACCAGTATCTTCAAGAGTTTTACCTATTCTATCTTCTAGCAGATTTAATGTTTCTGTTTTAATACATAGATTTTGACTCATTTTGATTTTAGTTTAGTGCATGGTAAAAGATAAGGGTCCAATTAATTTTCAGCATGAGAAAAGCCAGTGTTTTCAGCAACTTTTATTAGACTTTCTTCCAGTAAATGTTTTTGACACCTTTGTCAACAATAAAGTGGCTAAGTATGTCTGGAGTTGCTTCTGCATCTTCTCATCTGTTCCATTGATCATAACATCTTTTTTGTTTGTTTGTCTGTTTGTTTGTTTTTGCCAGTACCATGCTGCTTTTTTCACAATAGATTTGCTGCTTGATTCCAGTTCTTGGATTGTGGTTTCCCCAACCATGTCTTGTTGTCCAGAACTGCCTTTCCTATTCTACACTCTGCACTATCTTAAATCATCATTTTGTAATAAAGTTCACAGAAGAAAATATGCTAAAATCCTAATTTATAATAATACAACACATTTTGAAATATCTTGCTAAAATAATGTATCAATTAAAATTTCTTTTGCCTTGTGTTATAATTCTTGTTCATATGATCTGACATTTAAAAATGAAAATAAAACCTTTTAGTAGATAAATTCACTACACATTTCTTCATCTTTCTGTCAGGTATCTTCTGATTATACATATCACAACAATGTTTAGGTATTTTGTGAGAAATTTGTTTCATTGAATTCATCTGGTAAGATAGTTTTGGAGCTAATGTTTTTAATTCCTAAACATTTTTGATTTCTACTCTTGGCTAGTGTAGAAAAACTTATAGTCAGGTTTCTGCTAAAAAAAAAAAAAAAAAAACGCAACTGGCCATAACAGGAAAAATCTTTTTGAGGACATTTAAGAATTCTGTGATACACTGTCTCTCTAGCATAAAAATAATAAAAACTGAAGGAATAATAAGATCCAAAATGTAAAACAGATATTGTAAAAATGAAAGGGAAGGAAAGTGCTCTAAGGGTATAGCTGGATGTATGTTTGAGTGTGTAGGATGGATAGCCATGCTACTAGGTTTTTGTTGGATCATGGAACAGAGTGGTTTGCACTGTCATTGTTTGATTGTCTGTCCACACTTTGTGCTTTGATTTTGTGACTTGAACAGCTATTTCTTAGATGACAATATGTAATTTATTCACTAGTGATTTCTTAGTGTTATTATTTTTTGGAAATTCTGTATTATTTCTACCATTTTTTCTGTATTGCTTTTTTTCACTAAATAAAAAATAATAATTTCTGTGATAATGTTTAAGAGCCACAGTCGTGAAAAAAAAAGTGCATGGAGAAGATTCTGAACATTATATATTCAAGTATCCTTCTAGGGTAATTTGTCATGTCATAAGTAGAAAGGGAAAATAATTTATGAATCTAGGCTCAGAGGCAAGATCAAGATTTTAGAAAATATGAAGTATAGAGTAATAAGCCCAACTCCGTGCCAATGTGCCCCTAAAGGGTACACTGGCAGTTACTACACTGTTCATAAGGTAAAACTAAGAAGGATATTAGCAGGTGACAACACAATGAAACAAAACAAAATAAAAAGCAGAAGTCTTGATATTCCTATAATTAGAGTTTTGTAGGGAAGTGATAAACAAAGAAATGGTCCTAGAAAAATTCGCAGGCTCTCAAGTGGTAGCCCTCAAAATCTATAATCTAAAGCTCAAATCTGAGGTAACCAAGAAGTTTGACACTGTTCCTTAAATCACTTTAATTCCTAGTCAAATTTAATAGTTACAGTAGCAGCCTTATAGACAACAGTGTGAGGGGGAAAAAAGGTAAAGTCATCCAGAGTCTCTGGGATTTTTATACAAGGTATCTGAAATGCAATAACTTGGCATTCCAGCAGGAAGTCAGATAATTGTAAGACACATCCATGGGGAATCCTAATATTAAAAATATTACAGAATGGCTTTAACATTTGTATATAGCAATAGCATATTTCAATTATTGTTAGATCATTCATCAAATTCAATAAAAATAAGGACCTTATATATGAAAACTGATAAAAATTAATTTCCACATTTGATACTAGAAAGCAAAAAGGAAAGACAACGTGGAAATGATAGATAGATTTATCAATTTCATAACATTTTTCCAAGAAATCTCATAATTGGTTTACCTGGTTTTACACCAGAACTGAACACAAATGTGATGTAATGATAATGAGTCCTCCAGAAATAAGGCATTTCCAAAGAAACCGTGTTTTCACGATTTGGCTTGTTGCAATCAGCTCAAGCTGGCTGTTAGAGTATTTGCTCACCACATTGGACAGAGTAACAATGATAGCTCCTGTTGGAAATCAGTTCTAATGATTCTTGCCCTCACCCTAGGTTCTGTGCAGAAGAACATAACTCCCAAAGCTCTGATACTTTTCTTTTATCACATAAGAAAAGAGAATGCGTGTTTTTTGTTTATTTTGTCCTTTTGAGACAGGATCTCTATCTGAAATTCAGGCTGACCATAAACTCACTTTGTAGCCCGCATTTGGCCTTAAACTACCAATGATTCTCCTGTCTCAGCCTCCCTAGTGCTGGGATTACAGACATGCGTCACCACACCTAGCTTACAATGCATTTGATATAAAGTTATTTAACCTGAAAGGTCAATCAGAAATTATAATTAGTACTGTCCTTACTAATGTCTCTAATTCAGTGCAATAAATTAATTCCACCATATTTTTTAAAATCCTAGCCTCTATTATATTATAAATTTAGGAAGACACACAGTTTTTCTGCTTATTTCCTGCTATATTTCTAATATCTGGAAGACACTATTCCAGACTCAAAGCATGTTTAAATAAAGTATTTATCAAAATATATGACAAATTTTTGAATTACAAAATTGTTTCAGTAGAAGACATATCGCCCTTGATCACCATTAAAATGCTCCCCTCACACCACAGTGTGAGGGACAGCAGCTCCAGATGGGAGATCAGCACCCCGGAGGAGCTCCGGGATGGAGATTCAGATTCCTTGATCATTCTGTAAGATGAACCCCAAGACATCACCCTCAGCAGCGACCTCCAGGTCAGAGGCAGGACAGCATCACCTTGACTCCAACCTTTGGACAGAAAGGACACAGCGTACCCTGGTATAGTGAGGGCCTGGCTGCCATCCAACTGGCCACAGAGAGATGAAGCCGGGACTCCCCAGCAGTGTTTTAACAGAGTCAAATCCATGTAGTTTGCCTATTTTTTCCTTTAATCTTGTACATTCTGTTTCTTTTTCTGAGAATATAACTTGAAACACTGAAGAGCCAATAATCCTATACCGAGTGTGTCCACTGGTGCTGTGCACTTTTACATACCTCCACAATGTACTTTGTTGCCTTCTAGATAATTTATTTTGTGACACGTTACTGCATAGCTGTCAATAGTTTATGTACTGCAGCTTCACATTAAGTTATGTATAAAGAAATAAATTAATTTAAAAATAAATTAAATACCTGATTTTGGACACATTAATCTTACTGTTGCCACTTCCTGGAGCAATTCTGGAAGTCCTCTTCACTAAGTATCTCTGTAAGGCATGATCAAAAATAAGAGAATGCAGCTATGAGTGTCATTCAGTGGCAAAGCAGGCTCACAAAAAGTTTACAGTGCATTTTAATCCACCTTATTCACCTGCTGTGGCACAGTGGAACTTTGGGTCTTTACCAAACTCAAAGTGACTGTGACACATAATCAACAGAGAGGCAGCCAGGGCAGCACAACTTAAAACACTCCAATTAATTCCCTGCAACACGTAATCATTGTGTAGTACAAACAAGTAGTAATACACATGAAAATTTTAAAATATTCAGTAATAAAAATAACACAAAACAATTTCTAGAACTCCTTCAGAAAGTGGCAAGAAAGGGGGAATTGCAAGACGGCCGACTGAGTGGCGGCACCATAAGAGAGTCTCTCTAAAAAAAAAAAAAAAAAAAAAAAAGAAACTCAGACTCTAGAATCTGACAACATGGAGAAAGCCAGAAAAAACGAGAGGAATTCTCACCACCCAGGAAGAAACTGAGGAAAAAGAAAAAGAAAAAAAAAAAGAAAGAAGAAGAAGCATGGACAGAGGGCTGGAGCTGGGCAAGCCCCGATCGCTGTACTGGCACACTGTAGAGTTAGGCAACTCACAATGGAGCTGAGATGGAGGCCCTGCCAAGAGTGGGGGTTGGTGGGCTCCAGACCCTCAGCTGGGAGAGGCACTGTGACAGGGAGTGGAAACAGTCAGTAAAGCTGTGTGAACTTTGGTGAGTGATGAGAACTGAATTCCCCAGATCAGGAGGACGAGCTAGATGATATTTTGGAGTTTGAGGGCCGGCTTGAATCAAAACCCGAGGTGGCTTCCATAGATGACTCCTAGTCCAAAGCAGATTGGTGGGATCTGCTTGGGCTGGGCCAGGCCCCTGGTTGAAACCCAATAGCCAGGCAAGAGGCTGCTGTAAGCCACTGGCATCCCCAGGGAATGCACGAAATTGCTCAAGCATAAACTGGTTGACTGACGTAGGGGAAGGGGCTAGCTCTCAGCATGCACCTCACAGATCCGCAGCAGACTAGGGGGCTGCACTTCCCTAGCAAGTGCGCTGCAGAAAAAAACTGTAAGCAATAGGAAAAGCCCAGAGACCTAAATCACCCACCCTTCTGAAGGGGGCTGGAAACATGACCAGACAGAGAAAAAGCAAAAGGTCTCTAACTGTGGAACCAGGGAAAATGAGTCCAGCAGAGGTAAGTGCAGAGGAGGTTGAGAGCAGCAAAACTGTCATGTCAGAGACAGCCTCATCAGAAATAAATACCTCCATGACCTCATCGACGAATTTAAATTTGAAAATCTAACTTAGGTGAACCAAGATATAAGAAGATTAATAAAACAAGTCCTGGGTAATCCTCAAGTAGACACAAATGAAAGCATAGAGGAACCCAAAGAAAGCAGAGAAGCCTTTGATGAAGAATATAAACAAAACCTAGAATATATGAAACAGATCCAAAGAGAGTATCAGGAAATTAAAAACTCCATTGAAAGCTGGCAAAACCTTTTAACAGAAACTAAAGACAAACTTTCAAAACTTGAAGATAGATTTGCAACATATGATCGCAAAAGGAAGGATCGCTTAAGGATAACA
>PVLA01011592.1:0-51825 GCA_004027455.1 Hydrochoerus hydrochaeris
TTTTCTTTCTTTCTTTCTTCTTCTTCTTCTTCTTCTTCTTCTTCTTCTTCTTCTTCTTCTTCTTCTTCTTCTTCTTCCTCTTCCTCTCTCTCTCTCTCTCTCTCTCTCTCTCTCTCTGCCTCTCTCTTTCCCTGGGGATTGGACCTGAGGCTTTTGCACTGACTACATCCCCAGGTATTTCTTAAATTTTGTATGGGGGCATGGTCCAGGGAGGACTTGAACGGGGGACCCTCCTGCCTTACTCCCCAGGGCTGGGATTACAGGCCTGGGCCTCTGTGTCTGTTCCATTTCAGTGGATTTCTGGGATATGGTGCCTCCATAGGGCCTCTGCTTCCTCCCCCTGCTCCAGAAGTTCTAGGAGTGACTCCAGCTGCCACTGTGCCTCTCCGGCTGGCAGCGGAGCTACCAGGAACAGGATCTAGGGCACAGGGTGCCACTGGGGATGTTGCATTACAGGGAAATTTTCAGATTTCTTTGCAAGGGTGAGATGCAGATGGTCTGTGGTTGACGGTGACACTTTACAGTCAGAGATGCATTACCGGAAATCTGCCTCAGCATCCCCCCTGGCTCTGAGCACACTTCACTCCTCACTCTTGCTGTCATCCCTAGTGTGAGCGCCTCTTGCATGGGTGTCCTTAGCTGTGCTGTCGTGGCTGCCTTGATGTTCTGAATCAATTCAGAATGTGGACCTTTCACACTCATCCTACTTTGGGGAAGAGCCGGAAGTCACATGGTGCCAGCTCTGGCGAATAAGATGGGTGAAGACACATGCAGTGTTTTCGTTTAGCAGAAATTGCTGAAAATGGTAAAATGTTTGAGAGTGGCAGGAACGATGGGTAAGCGTTTCATAGCAAGGATGGGGGCTCGAGGGGGGATAAAGGCAGTGAGGCTTTTACCGCAGTGATTCATAGAAACCTAAGTGTTTGTGTTATTGGATCACACCGTGGGTGCAGGGCAGTTCTAGATGTTGATGCCCAGTGCTCAGTGCCTCACCCATGCCCTGTGGGATGTGAATCCTGGTTTTCACCACTTATCTGTGAAAAGAATGCTGATCTGGGGATCCACCTTTGGCCCTGAGGTGCAGAGGAAGCTGCCCTTCCATCAGGACTGTTCTTGGAGGATCATGTGTTGTCCCAAGTTGCAAATGAAACCCTGATGCTTGAGGTAGAGCACTTGAAAAGGGAGAAGGATACAGGTGCAAAGCCGTGTTTCCCAGGGCCTGGGCTCAAGACCCCTGTGAGTGTCGGCTGGGCTCTTGGCTTCAGTTGGATAAGTCAAAAGAAATAATGCACAGCGACCTTGCACCTGTCTGGACCTCTCTGTTTTTCTACGCCATGGTTAGCTGGAGGGCTTCACAGAAACAATAAGAGGTTGGACTTTAGGCCCAGATCGCATCTAGAAGCTGCATGATGCACCAGTTAAGCCAAGGGGCATTCTATTCCTGCGTGGGCCTCTTCTGGCCTTTGTTCCACTCTGAGCTCCCGCGGAGATGGGAGGCCATCTGCCGAGGAGGACTCTTTCCTCTGCTGTGAGCATGAGGACTAAGAATTTCCTTTGGGTGAAACCTCCGGAAACAGCCTTGGATGCAGTCAAGTGGATTCGGTTTGCTCCGGTGTGGGGGTGCTTGAGTTGGGGCAGGGACCGCAGTGCACTTCAGGCTGAAGATGCGAAGAGTCTGAACGTACTTTGGAGGCCGATGATCAGCATGGGGATGGCTGCTCAGCAGCAAAGTAGACCGGTGTGATTTCTGGTAAGGTCTTGGCAGAGAAGCTGAATCTGGGGTGTATAGGCTGATCCACCTCTGTAGCCAGCAGAGCCAGTGGGACTGGACCAGGAAGGCAGTGACACTTGGTATTCGCCCCCAGCAGCCTGGCCTGCATTTGAAAGAGACGCTGGCCTGCAGTGCAGCCTTGCTCTGTGTGCTTCTCACCTACAAAGGTCTACCACGAAAGGCTGATACAAGGGTCAGTCACACACAGCATGTGTTCAGGAAGCACGAATTCCTTCCCTTCAGAGGCCTCACCCTATCTAAGAGCACTCGCCACAAACTGTAAAATGCTCTGTAGTTACCAAAAATGCTAAGTCAGTCAAGCCTTGTTGAACTAGAATGGACTGAAGATGTCACTCTGCTGAGGTGATAAAGACATTGGACTGAATCATTGGCTCAAATGTTAGCTTAATGCTTCTCTCCCTGGGGACTCAGAGCATTCAGTTACCATCACTGCCCTTCAATTTTCAATCTGTTAATCATAGATGATAATAGGACTTATAGCGGGGATATAGCTCAGTGGCACAGTGCCTGCCTGGCAAGCATAAGGTCCTGAGTTCAATTCCTGGTACAAAAATAGGCCTTATGAAGTTGTTTGATGAGTAAATCAACTAGTATAGGTGGACTGTGTGGAACAGTATCTGATATATAATGTTATCTATTTTGTAGTTTTATTTTGATTTGTAACTGGAAAATTGCTGGTATAATTGGTTTGGGAATAGAACATTAAAAAGAAAGACATTCCTCTAATGCCATAAGTAATTCATAATCCTTGTGTAATGCTTGGAAAATACAGTGTCAGGAAACTAAAGAGCCCCCAAGATGCGATGCTAGACACCACCACCTTCGTGGCACGAGCACTGATTTACATAGTGAGCTGTGGTGTAAGTACAGATTTGTGTCTGGTTATTTTCACTTAACATGTGAACATTTTCCTACAGTGTAAAATCATTTCTAAAGTATTTCTACTATTTCTTACTAGTATTATATCTGCTATACAGAAGAGTGGTGTTCATTTTGGGGGAATTGGTACATGCATAAAACTTATGTTGCCTCTCTTATCTCCCTCCTCCCTCTAAGCCCTTTCCTCACCTCCGAAATCTGTCTTCTGGCTTCCTATTATTTGTTTGTTTGCTTGTAGGTTTCTCATGTAAAAGAAACCATGAAATATCTAACTTTCTGTGTCTGACTGATGTTGCCTAGCATAATAGGATCAAGTTCTATCCATTTTTCTGCCCATGATGTGATTTCATTTTTTATGACCGAATAATATTCCATTGTGTACATATACCACATTTTCTTTCTGCATCCAATTGCCGATGGGCATCGAAGCTATTCCCAGAGCACAACTATTGTGAGCTGCATCCTCTCCAGCAATCATTGTTCCTTTGTTTGTTATTGTGTGAGTTACAAAGAGGCCCAGACTATCCGCTCTCTTAGGTATAATTTGTTCCCTCACTCGTTTAATTGTGAATAGTTAGGAAAAATGGTTTGTTCTTATTTATCCATAGCCTTAAAAATATTCATCCTTTTAACCCAGTGACTTCATTTTTGGGAATTTAGCCTAAGAACAGGGAGATATTGAGAACAATCATAAGTGGATACATATACATGGCCACAGCTCTGAGGTGGGAATGGGGGGGCAGCTTTCATCCCTACCCCAAAAGAAGAGGTTCCACACCAGGAAAAGGCATCACAAGCTGTGCTTGGTCAATGTGATCTCACCCTACAGCCACTAAAAATTATGCTTAAAAGCAATGATTGCCAGAGAAGATGCTGGGGAAAAGATTTCGCATTCCCTACACTGTGCGTGAGAATGCAGACTGCACAACCAGCATAGAGATCGGTACGGAGATTCTTCAAAAACTGAAGAATAGAAACTCCATTTGACCCAGCTGTCTCTCGCTCGGGTTCATTTCTGAAACAACTGAAGACATTATACTGTAGTGATAGATGCCTACCCATGTTTCCCACAGCACAGTTCACGATAGTTGTGCTCTGGGAATAGCTTCGGTGCCCATCAGCAATTGGGACAGCTTGGCGTCAGCGCGACTGCATTTGGCAGTCTCTACACGCAGGTCTCTAAGACGTGGCTTCTGCTTTCTCCTGCCAGCTACACGGTGGGCACTGTCCAGGAGAACAATGACCAGGTCTGGAAGTTCCAGAGGTACTTCCTGGTGCAGGAGTACTGCAGCCGCCTCAACATCCCCTTCCCCTTCGTGGTCTTTGCCTACTTCTACATGGTGGTGAAGAAGGTCTTCAAATGTTGCTGCAAGGAGAAGAAGACAGAATCCTCTGCCTGCTGTGAGTGGTCTCCCCAGGGGATGATTTCCGCAAGGATGTGAGGTCCTCACTGTAACAGCAGAGTTATTGAAGGTCTGTGCCCTGCGTGTCTCTGCACATCTCTGAAGGTCAGGCATCAGGCCAGAAAGAGTAGACAAAGAAAATAAGCAAAGATAAGGATCTACCGGGTGGACTTATAATGGGAGAATAACTTGCGCACACATAGCCTAAGTATCCTGGTGAACCAGCAGAATGCACGGGCTAGTATCAAGTCATGACTCCGAATATCCAAGGTGGCAGTGCAGTGTCATGTTTTGGGGTCACGTGTCCTAAACCGTATCATCACTTCTAACCTGGGTGGCCACCAAAAACTGGTGGAAAAGTTCTCATTAAATGTCTAAGGAGGAGGATAAAAGTTAGAATGAAAAATTATGGAGTCCTTGGAAATTCCGAAAGCTAGAGCCTACCAATGTCATGTCCCATAGTCCTCCCTGGGAAAGTTTTTTTTTTTTTTAATGATCCTCTCCCACCTCCACACCCACATTTACTGTAGAGCTGAATTTAAAGATGGTGTTGGCACAATAATGGATGGAAATTGTGCACAGGGAAGCAAAGCGCAGCGTGAGGAGTAAACCACGCACTCCGTTAGCAGAGTGAATGTCGCAGAGGCAGTGAGGTTGCGGGAGGTGTCCTCTCCCTCACAAAGGCTTCAGATCTGGGGAGGCAGCCTCAGAGCAGGTACAGGGCCTGAGCTCCTGCACTGTGGTCTGCAGGTGGGAGCCAGACCTGAGATGGAGCAGAGGGCGCCCTGGGGAGTTTTTGAGGCAGGGAAGAGAGGGACCTGGGGAGGGTGGGCTGAGTTAGCACCTACCTGTCATGTGTCCCCGGCCTGGCAGCTGGGCATTGCGGGTGCAGTGGTAAATAAATGGAACAGAAGCCACCTGTGCCCTCAGCCAGGGCCCAGAAACTGAAGAAAGGGGAGTGAAAACTTAAAAGCCTCACTGAGAAGTGTTGAGTCCCTAGTTTTAGAGGGTATCCAAGGTGCCGGCATAACTGCAGGGAAGCATAAACTTTGGACTAGCGTGGATCAGCAGAGGCCTCCTAGAGAGGCCCAGAGGATGAATTAGCATCGGCCAGATCAAGGCTGGGGTGAAGAGGGGGGTCAGGGTGTGAGAGTGGTTAGAGGGATGAGGGAGTGGAGAGAGATAAAACGAGAGGAGAGAGGAGTCCCCAGAACTCAGGGCTGAGGGAGACTCCTAGAGGACCTGCCCAGCCCACTGTGTCATCTTCAATCCCTGAGGAAAGAGAAAATGCAGACGAGAGACACAGCGGTGGAATTAACAGTGACGAGTCATGAATCAGGCTGCCTGTAGCCTCTTGGATGACTGGACTTGCTCTTTCAAAATCAATGGGTCAGAGAAGCTCCCAGGGCCTGTTTGGAAGGAGCCTTAGATTGCTTGGGAAAAACGTGCCCCTCAAATCCCAAGGCTCTCTGTTATGACCTGGGGAAGAACCGTCAGCTTCAGGTGCTGGCAGAGAGGAGGGTTTTGAGACATTTCCTCCCACTGGAGCACTACTCCTATGGAAAGGTCCTTGTTAAGTGGAAAGCAAATGGAGAAGGAGGACAACTGGGGACATGAAGAATCTTCTGTTTTCCACTCTCAGTTTGCCAGGGTAAGCTGAGCTCGCTTCTTAGTCTTTGCCTTTTCTGGCTATTCTTAGAGGTTGTGTTTTCCAGTGGCTGCCAGACGTGGTTCTGTTTCCTGGTCCTTTTCCTCATGGTATCTCAGAGGGTGACTGCTCTGCTCATGTTCCATGTTGGGCTGATCATTCCTACCCCACTCTTACTACCACAAGTATTTGGCTAGTTGAGCAAGTGAAAATGCAACTCTAACTTGGAAATGGTAATTGGTGGCAAAGAGAAAAAGATCAGCTTGCCAAGAATCACTTTTTGTGTGTGTGTGTGATGTTCTTTATATAGAAATGGAGGCAAGATGCCCATGAGTCAGCCCTTAAATATTGGTCCCGACCTACTTCTGTGGCCTCCCCAGAACGCTAACGTCTACCAGCTGGGTTTCACAGTAGCTGTGCCAAGGATTCCCAGCCCCTGTCATAGCTTAAACAGTCACCATTGTCAGCTCTCTTGACAGCACTGTTTCAAGTTATTACATGGCACTTCTGGGGTGTCAGTAACTCTCACGAGTATGTAATCGCCTCTCTTGAAGACAGTGTTTTGATGATTTGGGCAGGTTGCTTCTTACTCTCTATCCTTGTGCCTTGAAATACAAAATGCACCCTTTCTAGCTAAAGGAATTTTAAACAGTCCTTATATCAGGGATGAAGATTGGAAGTTCAGAGTTGGAATTTAGGTATCAGAGACTGTATGTAAATATCAGAGGCTTTGATACCATGTCCCAGCGTCTGTCTTGAAGTCATGTTAGGGATGAGTATCTGTAGGACCTGAGAGGGGACCTAAGGGACCAGTACCTGGTTAGGGAAAGCTTACAAGTTTCTCATAAATGGGCCCAGAAGGGGGAAAGAAATGGATAAAAGTTTCAGTGAGGAAGACTTTTGACTCCTTATATAGAAAAAAGAATACCTAAAAATTAATGCCATCTGGGGGTGAAATGAAGTGACCTCTAAAGTGGTGAGCTGCCCCTTGGTACGAGGGTCTCGCTGGGCACTGGTGACGGAGGTGCTGTGTGGCACTGTCCTTCACTCAGCCTGGGATGGGTGGAATCAGGAAACTCAGTGTGTAAGGAAGACAAATCGCCCAAATCCCAAATTTGGGATGAGGTTCAGCTGGTGAAACGCACGCCATGCTCCCCAAGCTTGCTGGATGATCAAGCATGAGGTGGACACGAAATCTGTTCCAAAAGTCGGCAGGCCTTTCCCATCCCATGGGCCGCCTGTTTCTCCGCATCCTTCCCAACACAGAGCGCAGGCGTTAATTAATTAGGAAACCGAGAGCCTGCTGCTGTTCCAGCAGGAGAAGAGAAAATGCCCTGTCAGCACGGCAGCCCGCTTCCCTCTGACCGTGCCGGAGCTCGGCCGGCTTCTCCTCATCTGTCATTCTCGTTCTCTCACCATCTGTGCTCGGGAGTGTCAGTCTTTTCCGTGTTGATTTTTTAATACTCCTCTTGGTCTTCTCCATATATTTTAGTTGGGTGAAAAGACATTGGGGACACATTGCTAGGGCCAATATGCTTTTTTTAAAAAATGTGGTTAAGGACTATTTTGTAAACCGAATTGTCACCATTTAGAGATAAATACATATAGTTGGGTGTAGCGGCATGTGCCTACGATCCCAGCTACTTGGGAGGCTGAGGCAGGAAGATTGCAAGTTTGAATCTGGCCTGGGAAATTTAGTAAGACCTTGTCTCCAAAAAAGTGTGGGGTGGTGGTGGGGATGTGACTCAGTTTTACAGTGCCCCTGGCTTCCCTCTCCTGTACCCCTCCCTAACATAAACTTGCTTAGATGGGGTTTGTGTAAGTCCATGCCCTTCCATATTGATTCTTTGACCCTCCATTAATTCTTTTTAAATGTAGGAAGACAGAATAATTCCTAAACTCTAACATGAGAATGAATAAATTTAAATGGTAAGTTACAAGTAAAAGTTACCTGTGTCAATTCCAAGCGAGCCCCTGCACAAACGTATTGCACAGGTGCTTTCTTGTACTTGCAGATTCCTGAGGGGGTTTGCTGTTCACCTCGGATTCCTGAGGGGGTTTGCTGTGTGCCACGCTCATGCCTGGTGTGGGTGCAGTGACCATCAGGTCTTTTGCTTGCCTGCCATTGGCATTGTAAGAAACCAAACGAAGACTGGAGCGTGTCCCCGCCCCCTGCCAGCGTAGAGGAAAGAGAAAGGCTAGAGGTGACAGTTTTCTTGCAGATCCACACCCAGACAGACTGTGTGTTTGACAAGGACAGGAGCAACCTGCTTGGCATCTTTTCCTCTCTTCCAAAGCTCTTGCCACATTTTTAGGCTGCCCGTTGGGAAACCAGCTGAATGGTTCAATGTTTTTATGCCCTCAGCGCAGGAAAGGAACGTGTGCGTATCAAATGTGAGAACCGAATTCATTAGGGGGGTGATATTTCCAAGTCACGGAGCACACAGACAAGATTCGAGTTGATGTCTGTTTGGAGTAAAGATTGTGTGCTTATTCCGTACAAGGAGCTCCGAGTCTTCATTGCTACCGGAAAGTCAACCCCTGTCCCATCACCCCGCACTGTCACTGATAAGTTACAGTAGTCAGAGCAGCCAGGACCCATAATTCTGGGGTCTCACAAAATGCCCAGCAGGTGGTGACTGGAAAAGCGAGCAGCAAATGAAACAACTTGAACGTCTCTCTTTTCTCCTTATTCAAGGTTTCAAAAATGAGGACAATGAGACCTTGGCGTGGGAGGGCGTCATGAAGGAAAATTACCTTGTCAAGATCAACATGAAGGCCAGCGACAACTCGGAAGAGTACGTCAGGTGCTCCTTCCTGCTTGCGAAGCCCTTTTGGGTCCAGAAGCCGGCGGAGTGTAGACGGTTTATTTGTCCAGGCTCCATAAAGAGCGCTTGCAGGAGGCGGCCATGGTGCCAGCACACGCCCGCCAGGCAACTGCGGACGGCACGCTTAGAGTTTGCCAGCCTTCCAGAGGACAGGGCCCAGGGGGAAAGAGGTAGCTAGAGCCTGCCGTGGAAGGCCACAGAATCAAGAGCCACCGCTGCCGAGCTGGGTTCCAGGAAACTCCAGGGCTCACGGGCAGATGGCTTAATCCTACAGGGGCCACCACCCGTTTATCTCTGAGGTCAAATTGCAGAGATGGGAAGATGGAAACACATTTATTGGTCTGCCATAAGCTCTCCCTGCAGTCTTAAACATCACTTTCTAATCGCACAGAGCTGTTACAGTAAATGCCCACGTAATTCATGAACATATCACTGAGCATCTTATAGAAATGGCCAAGTTTTAGCTAAGACTCCCGGTGGTCCACAAGCTTTTATAAGGTCTATAAAAGCTCATCCACGTATAAGCACAAGGAATCCCTGTGTTAGGTTCCACACACTGCCGAAAGCACTGCTGGATGCTTGTCTCTGGGAACAGCCACGTGGATGTCCTGTGTTCCTGAACTCAGAGGCCGCTGGGAGGGAGAGGTGGACGGACCTTACAGTGGTCTTTCCCTGCCCATCAAAGGCAGCATTTATTTGCTGTCCTCCTCACTGTGGCAAGAAGGGCATTCATTCTGCTTTATTACCCAAAAAACCCAAAAGGTGCATGCAGCTGGCCCTTGATTAAGCTGAAAATGAAAATGACCTGTGTTCTGCCCCTTAGGAGACTCACATGAAGCCTCTCTCAGCCTCTCTCTCTCTCTCTCTCTCTGCAGAATGAGGCATCGGTTTAGACAACTGGATACAAAGGTAGGGCTCTATTTATAGTATGGGAACTTTACAAAAAATCTCCAATATCATTGAACTTTTAGCTAGAGGTCAAGAGTGATAGTCAGAAAGCAGAATGGAAGGGACTCTCTTCCAGTTTTCTGCTTTTACTAGCTATGAGCTGGGAGCTGGAACCCACTGGCTTCCCATGCTTGGAAGTGCCACATCCATGATTTGTAAATCGTCTCTGTCTCTGTGAGACCAGGGCTCCCTCCTCCTCCTTTCTGGGTGGAGGGAGAGGGAGATGTCTGCGGTTACAGGCAATCACCGGAGAGCTCAGAAGAGCTGCGTGCCAGCTTGCGAACCGCTAGTGAACCTTTGATGCCAGTGTGATTTGGTACCTACTTAATTTTGAGGGTCTGCTGGGAATATAGCTCAGCGACCTAAGTGCCTTCTGGCAAGGTCCTGAGTTTGAGCCCCAGTAAATAATTTTGAGGTTCTCTCACATGCACAAAGACACCCATGGGTGCTGGGCACATATAGCCAGAACTGATGATCAGGTTCAGCAGAAATTACAATTGATTTGTAAGTACCAGATGCCTCCTAAGAACAGGTGATATTTGTTGTATTGTCACCATATTTGGAGAATGACATCCTGCCTGGAGACGGTCACATACTGTGTGTTGTGCTGTTTGACAGCTAGACGGGATGTGTGTTGTAAGACACGGAGAGATGGGGGCTGTTCCCTGTAGGAACGCAAGGGTCTCTGTATAGGGTTGGATTTTATGTCCATGCAAAGGTGGGCTCTGGAGAGATTTAGACCCCCAGAAAGGCACATCTGGGGTTCTGTGTGAAGAGAACACCCTCCAAGTGGCCAGAGTAGCAGTATTGGAAGGGCATAAGTAGTCCTGTTCAAGGGGACAGAGAAAGCCCAGGGAGGTGGCCAGGTGTCGTGCTAGTGAGGACAGTGGTCTGCTTCGGCGTGTTTTGTCATTTTGTCTTCACTGCTGGTTTATTTGGAGGGAGCAGATGGAAAGCCAAGTTAGGGATTTGGCCAAAGCTCCCCTAAGCCACACTTCGGTCCTGTCCCTACTTGGGGTCAGACAGAGAATGACAGAGGAGGGTGCCAGAGTGGATGAGGAAGAAAGAGACGCAGCAGGGACCAGAGCCTTCTAAGAAATTCACTGGGCCTGGGGCCAGGAAAACTGGGGAAGTGGAGACCCTGGATGCGCTAACCAGATTCCCAGGGGCTAGATCTTTAAATACTAGGATCTGGGGCGGCCAGCATTGTCGGTAGGGATGGCAGACCTGGGCACTGGGGTCATGAAGGCGGCCTCAGGGGAACTGAAATCATAAAGTTTGTTCTCCTGCTTGTGCAGGCCAGTGACGTCCAGAAGGCTGGAGCGGTGCTCACGGGCTGGGCGTTTGCCCGGATGGGCTCCTCGTCTAGGTTTCCCCAGGTGCCACCTACCCCGAGCTCTGTGTGGGTTTGGGTGGAATTTGGGCAGATGGCAGGGGGACATCAGCTGCACAGCACAGAGCCCTCTGTGTCACCCGAGTGTCCCCTGCGTCTCTCCTCTCCTGCGTGTTTCCCTGACCCTCACTCTTTTGCATTCTCTCCTGTGCCCTCTTGCTGCCGCTCTGAGCTGTAAAAAAATCCCCTCCTTTACACTCACAGGATTTCAGCGATCATCTTTGGACCTTTTGTTTCTTGAGCAAGCTTTGAGAATCTTTTTTTCCCCTTTTAAGTTAACAGCATTAAAAAAAAGTTTCATTGGGCCATTACTGACATAGACAATGTATTTGTGTATTACTTAAGGTGTATAATTTGATGTTTTGATTCATGTATAAATTGCAAAATGGTTATCACAACCCAGCCTGGCTAATTAACATATCTGTCACCTCTACATAATTTCTATTTGTGGGGTGTGTATGTGTGTATGTGTGTGTGGAGAGAGACCTAACTTAAGACCTTTATTCGGGCTGGGGAGATAGCCCAATGGTAGAGTCATTGCCTAATATGTGGGAGGCCCTGGGTTCTATCCTCAGCAACGCAAAAAGGAAAGCAGACCTGTCCTTTGCAGAATGCAGCTGGGCAGTGCAGCATCGTTCACGGCAGCCCCCGGCTTACGCAGTAGCTCTCAGAGCTTACTCATCTCTCCTAGCTGAGACTCAGCCCAGTGACCGACATCTTCCAGTTCACCATCCTCCGACCTTCCTCTGTAAAAGGCTGGACAGTTTCCCATGATGTCTATGTTATGGTGTTTCTATATTCTGGCTGTTCTCGTGAATAAAGCTCAGCATCTTCCTGATTCTGATCGCAATTCTTTGGGTCTGTACCTAGGTGTGCTGGTAGCTGGGTTAGCTAGTAGTTCTCTTTCCAGGTTTTGAGGAACCTACATCCTGTTTTCTGTCAACGCTGTACCGAATGACGTTCCCATTACACCTTTAGGGCCGGATCTGCTCATCTTTGACAGTTGGGTAGAATTTGCTCATGAAGTCACCTTTCCTAAGCGAGCTATTGCTAGAAGGTTTTTTAATGCAGATTCTTGCTCTGTGTTTGCTGTGGGTTTGTTCAGGCTTTGTATTTCTTCTTGGTTCAGTCTTGGTATGCTGCATTGTTCTGAGACGTGTTGGGGTTCACTGCACCTGTCATGGGGTGCATATTGCACCTGGTTGATGGCCTCATGCATGGTTGTCTGACCTGTGCCCATGGAGCCCCTATGTGGGGAACTTATTTATCCTGGAAGGTGATCTCGTGGGTCTGGTTTACCCATGGCTCTGGTGCTGACTTTGCATTCCTCAGGGCTTGCAGGAAAAGGTCAGCCTGGGCTAATCCCTGGCTCCTCAAGTCTGAGGTGAGACTCTAATACACAATCATAGTAGTTAGTTTTGCTAAGAGTTTGTCAATTTTGTTTATCATTTGGCAAAGCCAACTCTTAGCTTTGCTGACTTTTCTATTGTTTTTCTGTGCTTTATTTTACTCTTAAGAGTTTTATGTTCTACTTTAGATTGCTTATTAAAGCCAGTTTACTATTAATAAAATCCCCTGTATGGGATAAACAGTGTCTCCATCTCATTACACCAGAAAACAAAGTTGTTCATAACTGACCTTAAGTCCGTCAGTAGGGATCTTGTGTCTTATCTATTTAGGCAGTCATTAGGTCATTAGCCCACCATTTTTTTTTAAGTTAAAGGAAGAAAGCATTACTGGAAATAAACCCAACTTAAGCACAGGTTTTTGCCTTGGGTGAGTGGTACAAGAAGTTGGAAACCAATCTCACAGAAATTACATTATACCTATGGACTTTTATCAAGTAAACCAATATTGTATGTACTTTAAGATGAGTTTACTCATTTTATGTAATAAATCTGTGAAACATGAATCCATTACGAATAATTTCATCATTAAGTTATGCTTTAGGGTTTATATTACTTGTGTATGTATGTATTTGTGCAGCGAGATTGTTCTTTACAAAAAGTTGATTTACTGATAGTATATATTGTTTTACCAGTGTTATACTTTTACAAGACAAAGCTTTATTATTAATGTCTCACAGCTTTGTTATTATGCCTTTACACATAACGTTATCATTTTCATGTATTACTGATGTGCCATTATAAGCTGTCATTCCAACAAGGGAACCACCAGTGATTCATATCTAAGTTAATTGGTTTACTAATTGGCTTACTAATTGCTAGTGATATGATTTGAGAAATTAAGCAATAATCAGAGCTTGAAATGTCACATGCCACTGTTATTCTGTCCTAACCCAGGTGCACCACATGTGTTATTTAATACATATGTCTGCTCCATGGAAAAGCCATAGAGCAATCTTTTAAAATTGGAACAATGGAAGTTGTGATCTTAAGACCAGTTCTGTTCTTATTTCTTTCCAAGCTTAATGATCTCAAGTGTCTCCTGAAGGAGATTGCTACTAAAATCAAATAAGATGGCATGAGCTGTCATGAAAAGAAAATCTAGTTATAGCAAGGTAAGTGGTTCTAATGTCTTTTTTTTTCTTTGCTCTAAAAATTCACATTTTGAGCCTGCCTACCCTTCTTGCTTTCCCGCTTTCTTTCTCTCTGTTTCTTTCTGCTTTCTGAACACACGGCCTTCATCCTGAGCTATGTCTTCAACCCTTTTTATTTTTTGTCTGAGGACAAAAAGCAGTCTCTAAAGCATTACGTTCCCCAGGTTGGATTTCAGTTTAAGATACTCCAGCCTCAAGACTGTTTTGAAATTATGATCATTTTTCTTACTCATTTTATTTTCAGGTTTGAAAATATTGCATTGTGCCAAAACAATTCAAGTAATTCAGGGGCATAGAGGTGATGGTGTGGAAATTTCTCTGCCCACTTCCTTCCCCACTGCCTGCCAGAGGGTGGGAGGAGCCTTCAGGGCCTGATCACAGCCCTTTCAGCAGCCCACATCACCACGGTGCCACGCCTGGCAGCAAGGCCTTGCTCTTCTAGGGCCTGGCATTGTTTTCTCATCCTTAGCATTATATCATGGGATTCTGGACTGATCAGTGCCTAAAGAGCATGCTCAGTCTCATAATTTCTTATGCTTATTGCTATGAGACAAACGCATACATGATAATGACCACTTACTAACCAAAAAACTGCTTCAGTGAGAGATTTGAGGGCCTTAGCAATAGCTCACTTGCATGATGAAAATGTAATTCAGTTAACTGGCAAAGCTGAGCTCAAGGCTTTGCTGTAGGATCTGACCATCTGCTTTAATTACGCTTTTCCTTTACCTGTCTGAAGCTTGAAATCAAGTGTCAAAGATGCTGTTAGGGATATGAGAGGAGTTAGGAGGAAAAAACCAGCAATGAACATTCTGCTCAGGCTTCTGGGAAAGTAAATTGCAAAGAGACACAACGAGAAATTCTTTCTCCCACCCTCTCTTCCTCCTTCCCTCCCTTCTTCTTTCCATTAATATTTACTGAGTGCAGTTGAGACCCAGAGCTTGCTGGCCCCAGGCTGATCACCGCCTGAGCATTAAGCACTTGAATGTCAGACTCTTCCTTCGTAGAGGGGTCATGCTGCAGGGGAAATCACTGTGCATCATGCCTTTCACTCTGGGTTACTCAGCTCCCTTCCCGGCAGGGTGACAGTCACAGATCATATCTAAAAGTCCTCTGCTATGGAGGGCTTTGTTGGAGCAAGATTGATGCACATCTGATACAATCTGAAAGCCAAGCACAGCTTCCTGACACACTCACCCACAGATGCCCATGTATTCAGCCAGGAACTACATCAACGGTGACACAGGGTGCATAATGAAGACAACAGCAAACTTTATGATAAATTATAATTTGGATTTTGAAATACTCATCATTGTGCTTAGTTTATGAGCTGCAAGATAAGAAAAAATAACCAGGAACAGATAACATAATTAAAAATAATAACGGTGATGAAAGAGTTGTAATAATCAGAAAAGATTAAATTCAGACATGGGCCTGTACCCCTGGAACCCTCTGATTGTCTCCTCTCTTGTTCTTTCTCAAATATGTTGACTTCAGTAGAACGGGCAGAGGGGCTGACTCCCTTCCTATCCACCTCCTTTTGCATAATCTTTGACTTTCATTAATACATTGAGAGTTAATAAATTGGCAAACTAAAACGCCTGGGGAGAAGGCCCTTCCCTCCCTTCTGGGCGTGTGTGGTGGGTATGTGTGGGTGCCTCCATGCAAGAAGACAGTAAGTAACAAAAGGGTCACCTAAGAAATCCCGTGTCCTGCTCCTCCTTGATCAGTGACATCTTTAGAAGAAAAGAATTTGGCAAGTTCAATTTTTGTACGTGTTTTGCTTCCAGATAGAAGATCTTTTTTGTGTGTTTTCTGTTGCGCCTGTCTTTAGGAAGTTCACTGAGTGTTCAACTTTCTGAGCAGCTGGCATCGTGCAGCCAGAACATTCTCGCAGGGACTCCTGATGCCCCTCTCTCTGGAGGAGTGAGGGCAATCATCTTCCCTTAGGGACAGGTCCAGAGAAGACACTGGCAGCCTTGGGGAGGGTGACCTGGTGCCTACGGAAGGAGGCAGGGAGCTGACCTGGGGACAGGTCTTGCCCAATCCTCCCATCTCCATCCCTGGATCTTCCTTTGATCCCGTTGCTTGGGATGGGACAAACAGACCACTGTGTTGCTTCTTTCTCTGTCCCACACAGAGCGTGAAAAAAGGTGAGAATCTGAGGTGGGCGTACCCACTTATTTTCCCTTCCTACTTAAGGAGGACCATTGTGTGTGGGAGAGAGTGATGTCCTGGTAGATTTTCCTCCCTACACAATCATCCCCCAGTTCTTGAGTTTGCTGCACTTAGATTCTGACAGTGAAAGAATCTGAAATCATCCCTTGGGCGACATCATGCGACTGCATTTTGATAGATTATTCCAACTTTTTATTACCAACTCACTTTTATTTATGTAGAAACTGCAGAGCAGATGAAGTGTCTTCTCCCCAGCTGAATGAACTCAGCCTTGGTCATTCAACCTCTCTCCCACGGTTCACACCAGCAGACTGGCCAGTTATGCACCTCTCCAAGAAAAGCATTCTCAGAGCCACTTCCATTCCAAAGGAAAATCTGTTGGTTTGGGGGATATACGTGTAGCTGTTCCCAGTGTGCGTTCAGTGTATTCCGAAACAGACGACGCCCTGCCTAAGCATGCAAGGGCGAAATCTCTCCCTGACAGTGTCCTGTCCTTTCTTCTACAGGTGATGTCAGCCATCTGAGTCAAAAATTTAAGTGATGCTGAAGAACAATTTTGATGTTGACTACTGAGGGGGAATTTGTTAGGTCCCCAGGTGCACTGGGGATGGTTTTTAGTTCCCCCGAGCGTGCCCACCTCTGAGAATGAAGTATGTGACTGATTTCACGCTCGCAAGGATTGGAAAGGAAGAGCAGTCCTGCTGCGTGCTTCCGCAGGGGACCTGTGTCCCCCTGTGTCCCCCTGGGACCACCTGTGTCTGGCGCCCTGTCCTGGTGATTGAGTGTTGAAGTCTTTCTCTCATCCTTCTTCTCCCTTAATCTTCTTACTTTGACACATGCATCAGAGAACATCTTTTTTTTTTTTTTTGTTTTAACAAAAAAGGCCCTGTCTTGCTTTTACTCTTTACGTTATATTGGTCATTCCCAGTTGATTCTCTGCTTTTTTTTTTTTTTTCCTTTTGCATGATGTGGCTGTAATACATTGATGGATGTGAAAAGACTTCCAAATCAGGCTGGCTTCTAAAACATGCCAGGGCGCAGGGAACCTGCTCTTTGGGAGAAGCCCTCTTCTTTCTCCTCTTGTTTCTTACCTATAGAGGGAGGTGTAGCGACTTCCCCTGTGAGCCCCCAGGAGGGCTGTGGGAGGGATCACTCCCCTCCAGCAAGGTGAAAGTCACCCAGACAGAGCCCTGAGAGGCACCCCTGATGGTTGGGGTGCTTTTCTTTCTCTTATTATTTTTCTATTAAAAAGAACGCTTAGCTATTAGAGACAACTAGGCATCCCAGAGACGTGGAAAGAACAGAAGTCACCCGCTCTTCCTAACATGGTCACCTCACACATCTCTGGGTATTTCACAACTCTAGATTTTCCAGTTTTATTTCCCTTAAAATTTTTTACACAGCGTCATAGTCCTGCACACACAATTTTTTGGTAAGCTTTTCACTTAATATTTTATCAAAGATGTTTTGTTTTTATACACAGTGTTCTTAAACATTATATTACCAATTTCACAATGTTCAGCCTCTTGTGATTTCTGTAATGTTGGTCACTGGAAGGCTGATTCCAATTGGCCCTTGAGGTGAACATCTTTGTGCATGACCCTTTTTTTTTGGCATTTGGGTAAACTTCCCAAGATTCTAAGGACTATCTATTATTGAAACATTTACAAGGCTTTTTCATAAATGTATAGAAAATAGGAATTGTTAAATTGAGTATAAAATATGAGATACACTCAGCTACAACTGTTAGAATAAAATATTGCACCTAATCCTTAGCTTAGGAAGAAGCCAACATACTCATTTCAGTATCGTGCTGACATAGACCTGCAGAGACATCTTACTGGGCACTCCTTCCCCGCTTCTGCCAGTGGTGTTATCTGAGCTCAGGAGAGAAGGGTTTGGTGTGCCTACAGCAATTTAAACTAGTTTTCCAGCTTTGAGTAGACTGGAAGCCCAGTAGATAAAGAAAAGGCTCTTAGAAGGAAGCTATTAAATGACTGTCTAATCAGAAAAGCTACAAAAACACTCCCCCAGAATTCTGTTTTCATTTTTTTTTCTGGGCAGTTGTTAAAAGGTCCATTCAGATCCTTCATGACATTTGCAGGGAGTGAACACAAATGAAAGATTCCTTTTTACTTAACTCCAATAATGGCTTAAAAGGGACTCAATAGGGCCCATCAGTTCATGGTTTCAGATGCTGACCAATGGGACAGAATTTACATGACAAACAAATGGTCCATGAATGGAAAGCTCAAGATTTTCCATTTGTGGGAGAAATGGTCACTTCTGCTTCACCACGGCAACTAAAATACCTGTGGTTTCTGAAGCCACCAGGAAGAAGGTCGTGTCCGCTCCACATGGATTGGAAAAAAATATATGTGGCAGGAAAAAAAAATATATATATATATGCTCTCAACCTCTCACCCTTGATTCCAGTGAGGAATATGAGTGAAATCAATAAATTATATTTAAAACTGTCCCTAGCAGACAATAATCAGATCATCTGCTTCCTGATCTTCCTTTTGTGAATTTGTGTGTTCCTGTTTCTACCAATGGTATCTCTGATGGCTTAATAAGCCTACATGTACCCTGGGGTCAGTGGCACAAGAGATTCTCTCGTGGATCCCAGCAGAACTCACTTGTATTAGGCAGGGAACTTGTAAGAGTTTGTGCTCCGCCACCTCTGCCTGGCGTTTCTGCATGGTCACTCCTAGGACTTCTGTTAGGTCGTGACTGCCAGCGTAGCTCACGGAAATAGCGCATGCGCTGACTTGTTCCTCTCATCAAAGGTGCTACATCTGTTGCTGTGATTCCAGCGTGGCCCGTGTACCTGTGCACCACCACTGAGCGTCGGGAGGCTTGGCTTAAATGTGCAAGTTAACGAATTAAATAATAGAGGAACTGTCGTATGTTGTTTTTGTCATTTGATGGAGAGTGAAGAGAAAAATGCTTTCAGTGAGTCTGAGTCATTTCTAAAGAAAGTCTGTCCCCATAGTTATAACTGGGACCTTCCAACTGGATGCAAGCAGAAGAGGTCCGTCTGTTCTGGCTCTCGTCAGTAGAGACCAGTGTCAACCCCTGGCCCATTTTAGTTTAGCAACTAACTGGTACCCAGGGATCTCCAGCCTCCCTGTGCCACCCCAGGGTGTCATCGGTTATGTCTGAGCTTACAAGGATGTCACTTGGCTCACAGACAGGTGCACAGGCTCTGTCCTGGGCCAGCCTGGATGCCCACTGTGGGCTGTGACCTCTTTGCTGTAGGCACCAGCCCTGCTAATGTGCCCTGGTCCCTCTCCTGCAGACCTCATGGATTCCAGGAAGAATCAGGGAACAAAGTATAATCTTCCCCGTCTGCTGCTGCTTGGTCCACAAGGAGACTCCTGGGTGGTTGTCATGGAAACAGCTGCTACCATGGCCTCTGTCTCCAAGGCCCTGGAGAAGAGCTGGGGCTGAACCCCAGAGACAAACTTCCCGGTGCCCTCTGTGATCCCCATCCAGACACAAGCACAGGGGCCTCTTGTCCTGAGGATGGAACTCTGGGAAAAATCAGTCATTGCATTGGTGGCCTGCCCATTCGTTTCTGACCTGGGCAGATACCTCAGAACCATGCCTGATGTGGGGTCCAGTTGGAGCCTGAGAGCTGTGCATGCCTACTGACACAGCATCAGTTGCCTTAAAAATCAGTGTTTCTCCCTACAAAAGTCTTATTTGACATGAAATTCCCCACGTGTCCCCATCTGTGTGACACATTGTCATTAAGCATCTCCCGTGAGCCTGTATTTGAAAGGAATCTGCATCCTCTGTCTTCCATCATTTTACAGTCTTTCTGGGGAGCCAGGTGAGCTGAAGAAACAGGACTGACACCCCAAGGTGGAGGCCGAGTGAGGGGGCCGATGGGACACAGCGGGGACAAGCAGGAGATGCTGATACGGGACTGTAGGAGCCCTCGGGGCACTCACCCCTGCTCGTGGGGCGAGGGGAGGGAGTTGGCTCCTCCACAGTCTCTCCAGGAGATCAGCTGGTATCTGTAGGGCAGAAATCCCCCAAGAAACAGCTGGGGGCAGGAAGCGAGATACAGACCGCTAAAGACGGTCACTGCAGGGGGCCAGGAGAGGGCAGGATATCTGGAGTCCATGGGCAACTGTGCGGATTGGGTGAGAAGGGTGGGCAGCAAAATGAGGTGCAGGTGAGGGCCATTAAGGGCGCAAATCTTCACAAAAGAAATTTGCAAACTTAGGCTGAGGGCGCAGCGCAATGGGGGAGCGCTTGCCTCGCGTGCGAGGCCCTGGCCCATGCTTAGCACTGAAAAAACAGCAATAGAACAACAACGACAAAAACAAACAAACAAACAAAAGTAAAGAGATGCAGATGTGACATCAGCAGGTCACACGGAATCTTCCCTGGCCTTGCCTCATGTGGAATGCGGGTAGGCTCCCTCCTGGGGTCCTCCCCGCCACATTTCCTGCCTCCGCTGAGGGTCTGGTAGCAGGCAGGAGCCTGCTGGTGCCTAGAACAAGGGGACACTTTGCTTCCTTAAGTGCTGACACTGTGACTTCCCAGAAGACAAGGCTGTACACACTCAGCGTGCCTTGATTTGCTCATCTGTAAAACGATTCCACTTCCTCAGAGGGCTTGAGAGGGTTACATGAGGCAACCCAAGAGGATCTGAGGCCCCGGCACTTTGTCACCGCTTGATGAATGTCTGCTCCCTTTCCCGTCACCATTCTCTACTGTTCCATGTCCAAAGTCACTTTGTCTTTCTTCCTGACAAACTCTTATTTTACTGTCTGAGCCCAGCTTGAGAATCACTTCCTCTGGACTGCCTGCCTTGGCAGAGCAGCCCCTGGTGTCTTTGTCTGATGAGACCTCCCTCTAAGGGCCTGTGTCGGCCACCTGGGGGTAGACGGGGACTTCTGGCACCGCTTACCTGCTCTGTGTAAGGGGAGTGTAACGGTCATGCTGGTCAGAAAGCTGTGTCACCCATCACCACCACGGACTCCTCAGGCCTCTCCCACCCTGCTGGATGCCGAGGTCCCAGAGGGAAGAGGTGCATCTTCCTGCTTTTTTCTGTCTGTGCCTGGACCGTGACAGGGGCTCAGGGAGTGGTGTGCAGTCGAGTGGCACTGCTCCGCACTATCCTTCAGTGGCCTCGTGATGGTCACGTCCATGGCCCTTCTCCCTTCTTGCCCAGCTGGAATATTGCTCCTCCTTGGGAAGTACTGCTCTGTCCTGACCTTGCACTGCAAGGCAGAGGCCACTGGTCCTTCCCCAGGTGAGGATGGACCTTGATTTATGAACTCGACAGCAGTCCTGGAGGCCACCTGGGAGGGACTGGTGTCCAGGGCTTTGCCGCGGGGGTCTCCAGTGAAACAGAAAACAGAAGGGCGATAAGGGGAGATTGAAATATACGGGGAATACTTGCCTTAAAAATATGACAGAGACACGTGGCCACAAATCTACCTCCAAGTCCTCCCCCTCGCTTCACACTTCTTCCACCTTTCATGCCACTTGCTGAAGTGGTTCTCGAAGTCCTCTTCTGTGTGCGTGTTTATGAGGCGTGATCAAAAATATGGTGAATGCTGCTGCTGCACCATGGTTAAAGGAAAGGCAGGCCACTGGATCTGTCACTATGTGACTTCTGGCTCCAGCTCAAAGTCAGAATGACCACAAAGGGTTGATGTTTGAAACTGATTTGGGAACGAGCAAGCTGCGGGCCTCACCTGAGTTGCTGCATAAAATGAACCATTGCAGATCTGTGCCCTCCCTGGATTGGGTGCTCTCTGGGGACAAAGACCTGGACTTTCGCATCTGTTAATGAACTCCGCCATGTAGACGCTTAGCTTGTGTGCCGTCCTGTGTTTAGATGTGACCCTCACCTGTCGGTGTGGCTGTAACCATTCTCAGGGAAAGGCACATCTCAGATGGTTACATCAGGAGCCCCGACTGCCGGAGGCAGGGTGGGGTGGGGTCCCAGGCTGGCTCCTGGGAGAAGGCTGGGGGGCCAGGACTCAGCCAAGGGAAACGCGGGGCTTATCGGGAGAAGAGGAGGCGGTGGCGGGTCACTCGTGGGCTGGTGGCTGAGAGCCCAGTTCAGCCCTATTGCCCTGGGCTCAGTCCTAACTCTAGGGTGCATGAGTTTGTGTTCACAGCTGCCCACTGTCCAGCTATGGGCCTCTTCTTTCCCATTCTTGGTTCTGGGCAAAATGGCTCAATGCATGGTTATCTCCTGACATTCATCTGAACACATCCAGGATGATTTTCTGGGGAAAATGCAAACAGGTCACCAGCCTTCGGGCGCTGTCCCCACATTAGTGGGCAGCCAGCGTCTGGGGTTTCTACCAAAGACGGGGTACCCTGTGTGCTGAAGCCGTCTTCCTGCCTGTGCCCCAAACGCACCTTCACACAGTAGGTTCTTCAATTTCATTAAAAAAAAAATAAGCAGCACAGCCTCAGGGATCCAAATCAAGCACTTAGCGGCACTTCTTCTTTTTAAATTATGAGATGGGAACTGCATCTGCCGTAATCTCATGTGAATCAGTGACATTCCACGCGCTCATTGGGCTTTTTGCCTTCGATTAAGGGCAAAAGATCAGACCAGGGTTTCAGAGTGCTCTCTCCCCACTGTCGATGGGAACCCCAATCCCTTGTCTGAAATAGCGGGGGGCTTCTGTCCCTGGTAACCTCGGCTTTCCCTGCCCCAGGCTGTCCGCACCTTTCTCCTCCGCCCTGATTGCTTCTTGCTTCATTGGGCAAATGCCTATTGTGCTCATTGGGTTTTTGTGGGTTTCTGTTTTTTCTTCTTCTTTTTTCTGAGATGAGGGAAGACTAAAACCAGAAAGTGCCCTCCGGGCAGGCGCCAAACACATTTGCTTCCCGTTTCACCCGCCGCGTCCTCAGGATGAATCTCCCACAGCAGCGAAGCCTGTGCAGCCTTCCAAGCCGCAGCTCCCGCAGTGCACAGCCATGGCCTGGCTGTCAGCTTCGTTCAGGCTCCTGGCCCTGCGGAACCGCACCTGACAGGGCTCCTGGGCGGTGGAGCCCATGAGCCCCAGTGCCCGCTGTGGGGTCCCCCACTGGGCCAGCTCCGCAGCATCCTGGTCCCTACACACACACACACACACACACACACACACACACACACACAGACACGTTCCCTTCAAAGCCCAGCAGTGCTCGGCTCTGACACCACCTGTCCTTGGAGCCTCAGGAGCTGTAAAATGCATTCTAAGCGAAGGCCACATCCAGGTCAGAAACAATTTTCCTTCCACTCCCCGCAGAGCACTCTGCCCCCAGCTGCAGAAGCCTGGCTCTCTGTCCTTCCTTAAGTGAGTTTTCTTTCTCTCCTGCTCCTTCTGTAATTAAGTGGCACCGTTTCTCATCCCAGGAAGACACGGGAGGCTTTTTTCTCAGACCAGAGCGAGATGCATTTGACCTGAACACAGCGCAGTTGCTTGGAAGGATGAGCCCCATCTCTGGCACCAGCCCTGGCCTCTGTGTCACAGGAGCCCAGATTAACCCTGTGGCCTCCGAGAACTCAAAATCACCTCCAATGACACAGATTACAGAAAGTCCCCGGGTTTTACTTTCCTTATTAGAAAAATGAGCTGTTTGGGCTGTCCCCTCTTTGGAACTCCCTGAATAGAGGCCTTGGGTGCTTCTATTTGAGTTTGTTTCTGTAAATGGGCCAGGGAGGAAAGGGCAGACATGAGGTGACCAGTGCTGGAAGCTTCTCTCCTCTGCCCTCTGCCCCAGCTCACGCGGCTGAGCAGGCATCTGTCCTCCGGTGCGACCTGGTGGTGGGCAAATGACGGGGCGGCTGGGGAGTGCTGGATCTGAAAGGGGGAGCAGGAGCCGCGTGGAGGAGGAGAGCGGGAGAGCGACTTCGGGCCCTGCCCTGCGTGTGTGAGTGTGTGTGTGTGTATGAGTGTGTATAAATGTGTATGCATGCATGTGTGTATGAGTGTGCGTGCGTGTGTGTGTGTATGTGTGTAGGAGTGTGTGTATGAGTGTGTATGTGTGCATGTGTGTATGAGTGTGCGTGCGTGTGTGTGTGTATGTGTGTAGGAGTGTGTGTATGAGTGTGTATGCGTGCATGTGTGTATGAGTGTGCGTGTGTGAGTGTGTGTGTGTGCCCCACAGTGCCCTTCCCTGCTCCTGGCCCTCTTCTCCCATCACGGCCCTGCAGACCTCTGCCGACCCAGAACCCCGGATTCCCTCGTGTCCCAGTCTCCTTTCCCTGCTCTGCCTTCCAGCGGCACCTCCCACAGCCTCTTCCTGCTGGTGCCCGGCCCAGCTGCCTGGTTCTTGCACTCGAGGCGCTGTCCTGTCTCCACACACGTCAGCGCCGTCCTCCTGTGCTTGGGCTTCTGTCCCCTCTCTTTCCAGGACCCCAAAGGCCTGACAGCCCTCCTGTGCTTCCTTCTGTCTCCTCCTGTCATCTCAACTGAGTGCGCCCGCCGGCAGCATCCCGTGTCCCTAAGCCTTTGTGCCTTCAGAACGGACTTGTGTTCCCCAGCTTCGCACTGCCCTTCCCATCTCCTCACTGCCACGGTCTGAGTGCTCACAGGGCTGACCCTAGGTTCCCGGTCTCTGTGACTTCACTCCCATTCCTCGGTTGGCCGCGTCTGGTCTGTGTCAGCCCTCAGTCCCCACAAAGCTCACCTTCGGAGTCTACCTGGTGACGTCCTCGGGTTTTCCCCAGCTCACTGCTCAGCCGCTGGGAGGTGTTTGGGACCTACTTCTCCCGGGCTGTCTCTCCTCCTCGCCGTCAGACCCACTGTCTAGAGACGTCCTTCCTACCTTTCCGTGCCACCTCCGCTCTCTCCACTCAATGCTGGCTGTCTTTGGCTGTGCATCCCACACAGTCTCTTGTCCCATCCTGGGGCGTCTCTCTTACACCCACCCCTTCCCTTACCATCTAGAGCCTGCGAGTTTCCTGATTTAAAGCTCCTGCCCAGATTTCCATCTGAGTTCTGTGTCTGCTTACTCAGCTGCTCCCTTGAATCCCTATTTATGCTTTAATGTTTCTACTGGCTGCACCAGCTGGATACCTTGGAGTTACCTTTGGTCCACTGGGACCTCTCACTTCACGTCCTATTGACTGCATCCTCCAAATACCTCTCCCACCCCTTTTCTCTCCTGCTGCCCAGCCTGGACTCTTGTCTGAACCGTGGCAACAGAAGATGCTTCCCTGTAACCCCTCACCCTTAGCTCTTCTTCATACCTAGGTCCAAAGTAACATCTCTGAGATAAAAACCTGACGTATTTAAAAGCCTTTAATACCGCCCTGTTGCTCTTGGGTTAATGACCGAGCTTACATGCTACTGGTCCCACCTGCCTTCTAGCCTTGCTGGACCCACATCCACACCTCTGAATTCTGACTCTTGGTTCCCCATGCGACACTATTGAGAGGGAAAGGAGATGCCACTAGAACTGTGGCCCAACTGCAGTTCCCCCACTCTGGGCTGACACGCTTCCTCCTGCTCTAGGATGGCTGCTTGTCCCGTTCCATCTCCCCAGGATTTCTCCCCTCTCCTCTTTGCCTCATTTTGTCTCAAGACTCACTTTTCCAGGAAAGCCTCTCTCGACCCTCAAACTTGCCTGTGACACACTTTCCTAGTACCTCCTGTGACACCTCCACAGTGCTACTGAATTTTCTCTTGAAGTTCTGCAGTGCTGTTTTTTTTTTTTTTTTGCACATATTTGCTAGCTGTCTTGGTTAATGTCTCCCTTCCCCAATAGAGTGTAAGCTGCCTGAAGTCAGGAACCACATCAGGGCTGGTTCGTTACTGCATTTCCGCGGTGCAGCTTATCTGTCAGGCAGACAATGGTTAAAGAGCTAATAAATCAGCCAGTGGGAAAACCAGGTAACCGGGGGCAATGATTATCCCTTGGTTTACTCTGCTTTTGTGTGTTTTCTGAGCACAGACCTAGGCTGCCTTTGTTTCTATCTGTCTAGTCCAGGAGTTTTGTACCATGAAGAACCTTGGACGAGAGAAACAGTGTTTCTCTGCAGAACAGGGGCGAACATGTCGGCGTCCCCACACGGTTATAGACAGTGCCTTCCTGGGAGAAAGTGCAAGTGTGCTTAATAAATGGGCTGCGGTCATCAAGACAGTGTCCCTCTGCTGTAACACAGTTAACAGTTCTTCCCGTGTAGCTCTGTGGGAGCTGTGGCTCAGGGAACCCCCGCGGGAGAATGCCAAGATCTGGCTTCTGGGGTGTGATAGACTCTCCTTCGTCTCTAACCTGGGAGTTGTGGGCTCCAGCTGCATTTGGGGAAAATCCCAAGCCTCACACTGTCCTTGACATTCATTAGAATAATTAAATTTTGCTCATTCTGTAGAATCTGTAGGTTTCAGCGTCAAGATGCACAGAAACGAAACCTGACATCAAGTCCAAGCCCCTGCGTTTCCTTACACATACGCAAGCTGCAGGCCCGGGGATGCCTCTGTGCTGTAATTTGGAGGAAGAGAGACTTTTTTCATTGTGCCCTCTTCTTTCCTCCCAATTTCTTGTTTCCATCCTACACCTTATCTGTGCTCTATTCTCCTTCAAATGGTTATACTAGTTTTCCCCACAGTGGTAGCTGAATTATATGGGGGATTTTTCTAGAAAAAGGAAGTATGTTCAAGGTTTAGAAAAGCATAGTAGGAAAAGCTTTGCACCTGAAGTTGCAGGACGCGTCTTTTACATGTGTTCACATGTAACTAACTCTGTGACGTTGGACAGGTCCTGCTGTTTGTCTGAACTCGTTCAGTGAACTTTGGCAATGAATAACATCCTAGCACCTTCCAATGGTCACACAGTCCCGGGGAGGGAGATTAGTGCAAATTTCCTGGCTCAGGGAGAAAGGGCGGTAGTAGAAGATGTCCTGAGAGCCACAGCAGGGCCCATGAGGGGACAGAGGAGTGGGGCGGGGTCAGAGTGAGCTGCTGAGAACCCCTGAGAGCCTTCGCTGAGTCTGCATGAAGAGGGCGGGGTCCCGCATTTCCCTGCTTACCAAGATCTGCTTCTGTCCTCAAGTTCCCCGGGGCTGCCCTGTGGGGAGACTCTTCAGCACCCCAAGACCATGGCAAGCACCCAGCCAAAGACAGTGAGGTGTGTGGGCACCCAGCTGCACCTTGAACCCTGCCAGCAGGGCACAGTCTCTCTGTTTGTCTGAAGGGGATCACAGGAGGGTTTCTCCACAGGGTACTCACAATCTCGGGCACACGGAAGCCAATTAAGTGGCTGCATCAAAGTGAAGGGGACACTTGGGGATTTATTCATGGACTTCGCTTTTGCCTCAATGAGAATGTAACCTCGCCTTTGGTTGCTCCAGGTCTTCCATCTGCCTGGAGGTGGGGGGAGGGAGTACAGATGAGAAATGTCCCAGAATCACATGAGGAGGACAGAGCAGAAAGTAGGCAAGAGGTGAGCTTTGAAATGCAGGATGCTGCCATGGGCCGTCATTACCAGCTCTTAATTCCCCCACCTTCAGTCTCATTGTTCACTTTCCTCATCCCCGAAACAAAATACTCAGTGAATACATGTAACTGAAAGGGAGAGAGGGTTATGTTGGCTCACAGCTGCATTCCATGGTCAACTGGCTTGAATGCAGAACCAGTGTGGTGGAAGGGTTTGGTGGAGGAGAGCTGCTCACATCATGGTGGCCAGGAAGCAGGGAGAGGAGGGAGGAGCTGGGAGGTGGATGCACCCTCCCAGGTCATGATCCCCCAGTGAACAGCTCCTTAACAGCAAGTTGGCTATAGCATCCTTGTAATCCAGTTGCCTTCCAAAAGCCCCCTGCCATTGGATGCATGAGGCTTGGGGGTGGGGGGACTTTACCGACCTAAACCATAGCAACTCTTTTCCTACAAACACCTTCATCATAATCTTTGGAAAGAAGACAGTAATTCAGGGATTCTGATGAGGGAGGAAGAGAAAGACAGAGAGAGAGAGAGAGAGGGAGAGAGGGAGAGACATCATGGTTTATGCCTATGTGAGTACAATCAAGAAAGCTGAATAGCCTTGTTACTAGATACGCTGCCTTGGCCAGACACCTACAGAAAAACAGACCTTTCTTGGAACCAAAACAGTTCTTTCTTACTATATTTTTTCAAACAAGCACAGGTTTGAAAAATGACTGATCTGAAAATATCTTTTTCTCACTAGGTTAAAAAACAAATGTTTCTTACTCATTTCTGAGAGCTACAAAGGAATCCCCAAAATTCAGAGGCACCATAGAACCTTTTAAAGGAGTCCTAGGAGTGTGTTCAATGATTAAGCCCACAAACGTGTCCACTGACTTCAATTTTAGAACAAACAGGTTTTTATTAAAATGACTGGGATTTTTAGTTACACAATTACCCTCTGGTGCTTCCCAGGGCTAACATAGAACTAGACCTGGTCACTGGAAATATACGAAAGTCTACAAATCATCCTTCAAGTGGAAGTTACTCAGTTCTTTAAGTTTTCTTAGCTCTTCCATGGTGCTTATTTGTTGGTGGTGAAAGTGGAACCAGACTCAGAAGTGGCTCCAGGTTTGAGCGTCTGGAGTTGAGAGGTGAGGAAGTCAGTAAGGCCTCCCTCTGCATCCTTCTGTCCCCTTCACAGGAGGAATGTGGCATCACGGTACATGTAAGAGAGAAAGTCATAGTCTCTGTTAGCTACTGGAAGCATTTTTCTACTGGTGTTGAAAAGTTAATCCTAATGTTTTCCTTCTTTTTCAAAATAATGTTTGACATATTTCAGAAAGTAAAAAAGCATCAAAAGACTTACAGGAGTCTCTTGGCCCTAACTCTAACCACTTAAAGGTCTTTTGAGGAAAAATATGGTTCACTTGTTTTTTTTTTCTTCATATTTTAAATAATAGGCTCATCTTGCAATTTGTTGACTCGCTGATTCTTGCGCCTTCCTACCGGGGAGGGTGGAGACCCAGCTCCTTTGTCCTGTGGCCCTAACCCCACCTCTGTGCAATTCAGCTTCCCTTAATGTTCATTCCCCAGGAGTCAGACCATAGGTTTTGTTCTTCTTCAGTGTTTGTATTGTTATTGTTCATACGTGATTGCGACTACACCACATTTCCTTTCGTGGTTGTTTCACCACTTTTCCAAGGGGAGTTGCTTTCCTGCTCCTTGGAAGTTAGTTGAGATCATGTGACTAGCCCTGGCCAGTCATCTGAAGGCGACAGTATTTGTTAGAAAATGCAAGATCTCCCAGAGTTCCCTTTCTACCTGACACTACTAGCTATGAGGTGCCAGGATGTGACTGTAAGCGATGTCACCTGATGGTAGGATACAGGGCTCCAGACCTTCTTTATTCTCACACACATATTAGTTTAGCAATATATGGACCAATTTCCTGTGTAAGGACATCTGAGCCAGTTTAGAGAGCTCCTGTGCTGTAGTGAGAGTGAAACCAGCTGGGTGAAGTCAGTGGGAAAATTAGGGGTGTGTTCTTGCTATACAGCCCCCTCCCCTAGCACAGCATAGAACAAGCAGGCAAACCCCGAATTCCTAGCTTCTCTCAGGGGAGGTGAGGCCTTGGACTGTGAATCTAATGTTCTAGCTTTGGGGGCAGGGCCTTCCTGCATCACTCAGCTCAGGGTGCAGACGGTGTCTGGCGTAGTCTAGGTGCTGGAGAACTGCTGAGAACAAGAAAGATCTGGGTAGCACACCCAGAGGACCTGGTATCGCAGATTCCAGAGCCAGTAAGAGAGTATGAGCTCATGAAGACAGAAACCAGCAATTTACACAAATGCATGCACATACCTGTGGGTACACACATTTGCTTTCTCAAATCTTTCTTGTGGGGACATCCATGAGAAAAGATTTGGGAGGTCCCCAGATTCTCTAAATAGGCTAAGATATTTCAATAATGAATAGAGGTGGCTAGACCAAAGACAGAGAGACAGAGGACCTGGAACACTGAGTGGACCTAACACGCATATACAGAACATTCCACACAGCAGCAGGAGAGTGTCCGTTCTTCTCCAGCACCAACAGAATATTCTCCAAAGCAGATCACATGTTAGGTCATGAGACAAGGATTAAAAGAGTTAATATTGAAATGAAACCAAGTATCTTTTCAACCACAATGGAATAACCAGAAGTCACTAGCAGGAGAAAAAAATTGAAAAATTCACAAAAAATAAAGAAATTAAACATACTCATGGATGTCAACTGGGCCAAAGAAAAAAGAAAAAGAAACATTAGGAACTATTGATACTAATATAAATTAAAACCCAACATACCAAAACTTATGTAAAGTAAAAATAGTACTAAGAGGAAAGTTTGTAGGCATAAATACCTACCCTGAAAAAGAAGAAAGATCCCAAAGTAAAATGAAACAAAACCCATAAATTTACACAAGTAATTTCAAAAACGCAAAATAAATCAAGGCTCAAATAAACATAAGGAAGGAAATAATAAAACTATAGTATACTTCAACAATACATAAAATAAATAAACAGTAGAAAAATAGCCAAACTAAAAGCTGGATTTTGAAAAGACCAAAAACAATTGACAAATCTTTAGCTAAACTAATTAAAATGACTCAAATAAATTAAATCAGAATTGAAAGATTGTACACATTATAAATTATTGCACAAAAACAAGGATTCTAAGAGACTACTATGAACTATCACTTGTTCAAGAAATAGCTAAACTTGTAAAATTGTAAAAGAAATAGCCAAATTCCTAGAAGCATGTAAGCTATAAAGATTAAGGCATGGAGAAATGGAAAATCCAAGCATATAGAACCAGTGTACGAGTCACCTTTCTAGTGTACTAGTCACCTTTCTAGACAAAATGTCTGAACTGGCAAACTTAAAAGGCATCATAGCGGCAGGAGGACTGGCAGGGGAGGCCTGTTTGCTTTGTGGTAGCTGAGAAACAGAGGGAGGGAGGAAGTCACCTCTGAGGACCTCCCCACCTCCCCTTTGGTCCACCTCCTCGATGTTCCCATCCCCCAGAGGGGCCGAGTATTCAGCACATGACCTTTCAGGGGACACTTAGGATCCAAACCTTAACAGCTGATCAGGAGACTGGATAGTCATAAAAACCTCCCGCCAAAGAAGAGCTCAAGACTGGGGGGTGTCACTGCTGAATTCCACCAGCCATTTAGAGAATTAATGTTAATCTTTCTCAAACTCTTGCAAATAATGAAACAGGAAGGAAACTTGCCAGATTCATTTTGTGAGGCCAGAATTATCCAGGAAAAGATACCACGAGAAGAAAACTGCAGGTGAATGTCTCTGATAAATAGAGCCACACAAACCCTCATAAAATATGAGGTGGGTGGATTCAGCAGCACATGCATCAACTCACGCACCATCACCAGCTAGAATTTGTGCCCCAGAGGCAAGGACAGATGGTGGAATGCAAGGAAACAAGTCAATGTGATAAAGTAAATCAGTGGATCAAAGAGACAATAACACGATCATTTTAGTAGACGCGGAAAAAGCATTTAATGAAGTTTAACACCTTACTGTGACAAAACACTCAATCAGTTAGAAAGAAAAGAAAATTATCTTAGAATAATAAAAGCTGTATGTGAAAATGTCATAAATAATATATCTAGATGATGAATAATCGGAAGGTCTTCTTAAGATTAAGCACAGGGCCAAGGTATTTACTTTCATCATTTCTACTCAGTCTACTTGATGTGCTACTCAGAGTGATAAGCAAGAAACAAAGGCAGCCAAATGGAAGAGAAAGAAGTCATTATTGGGCCGGGGATTTAGCTCAGTGGCATAAGTGCCTGCCTTGTAAGTGTGAGGTCCTGAGTTCGATTCCTGGTACCAAAACAAAAAAACCCCCAAAAACCAAAACCAAAAAACAAAAAGAAGTTTTTATCATTTTCACAGACCACCTTGTCTGATGAAATACTTCAAGATTCTATAGCAACAAAACAATAATCTGTTCGGATTGTATAAAGTAAAATCAATATACAAAAATCAGTTGTTTCTGAAAAACCTACAACATAAGACCTGAAAAAGAAATTAATGACTCAGTTTCATTTATAATACTATCAAGAAAAATAAAAAGAGAATAAACCTAGGTAGTCAAAAGATAAATCCACTGAAAATTACAAAACATTGTGGAATGAAATTAAAGAATGAATAAATGCATGGAAAGACCTTCTATGTTCATTGATTGGAAGAGTTAATAGTGAAAATTGTCATTCTACCCAAAGTGATCTACAGATTTAATGCAGTCTCTGTCAGAACCCAAGTGATATTTTTACAGAAATAAGAAAAACAATTCTACAATTTATATGGAGCTGCAAAAGACCATAAATAACCAAATTAATCTTGAGAAAGGGGAAACAAAGCTGAGACCTCATAGTTCTTGATTACAAAGCTACATTTATCAAAACAGTGTACTTCCGGTACAAAGACAGACATACAAGGCAGTAAGCAGAATGCAGAACACAGCAATTAATCCATGCAAAAATGGTCCACTGATTATTTTAACAGGGTGCAGGACAGGGAAAAATAGTTTCTTCAACAAATGGTGTTGGGAAAAATAACACCCACATGCATCAGAACCACTTTGGGCTCTGCCTTTACATCTCACACAGAAATAAACTCAAATTGGATTAAAGACACAAAGGTAAGACCTGCAATCATAACTCCTCAAAGAAAACAGGAGGCTAGCTTATAACATTGGTTTTTGGACTGGCTGCTCAAAATGACACCAAAAGAGAAGAAATAACATGCAAAAAGAGGCAAGCAAGACTAAATTAAATTTGGAAATAGTGTGCACAGTAAAAGAAATGATCAAGACATGGAAAGGAAGCTTATATAATGCAAGGAAACATTTATAAGCCATAAATCTGATAGGAAGTTAATAGCTAAAATATATAAGGAACCACTACAACTCAACAGCAGAAAGACTCAAATAACCTAACTTAAAAGCAGGCAAAAGACTTGTATAGACATTTCTCCAAAGAAGATGTACAAATCACCAACAGGCATATGAAAGGCTGCTCAGTATCCCTAATCACCAGGAAAATGCAAATCAGAGAGAGACAGCACCTCATGTTTGTAGGACAGTCACCTCCCCAGACCAGAAAATGCAAGAGTGTAGGTGAGGATTTATGGAAATCGGATCCCTTGAACACTGTTTGCAGGAATAGAAACCAAGGTAGCTGCTATGGAAAAACAGTGTGCCGATTTCCCAAAAGCTTATAATTGGAATTACCTTATGGTTCAGCAATTCCACTTCCGGGTATTTAGCCAGAGTTGAAATCAGGTTTGCAAGGAGATATTTGCATTCCCATGTTCACTGCAGCTCTACTCACAGCTGCTAGGAAGTCTGCAAATGGATGGGTGGGAAGAAAAAGAATGTGGTACAAGATCTGGTGGAATAGTCTTCAGACACAAAAATCCTGTCCTGGGCTATCATACAGAGGAGATTTGAGGAGATTATGCAAAATTAAATAAGCCAGTCACAGAATGACAATTACTGCCTGGTTCTACTAATCTGCGGTAACCAAAGTAACCAAACTGGGAAGCGAGACGTAGAATGGCAGGTATAATGGATTGGGAAGGGGGCAGGAAAAGGGAGTGCTTCTATGTGACGGGTACAGAGTTTTGGTCATGCAGATGAGAAGGTTCTAGGGATCTGTGACATAGTATCGTTGCTATAATTAACGTTGCTGTGTTGCATACTTAGAAGCTCTTAGATGATAAGCAGAGCCTCTTTTTTAACCTAGATGTATATATAGCATAGCAAAAAATACAACTTTATCCTTTTCAGCTAGTAAAATTTGGGGGATGTTTGTTACTACACTGTTGTTAAGTTTTTCCTAACTGATAATTCATTCTTGAAAAAATATCTAATTTTCCTGGAAAGAACTATGATTCATCTTTAAAATTTGCTTTCTCAGCACTGTCAGAAATTCAATTCAGAAACTCTATGAGACATAGAAATGTCTTCCCAGTATTATTTGTGGGGGCTCTTAATTCTAGCTTTTCTTCAGGACTTTGCATTTGAGCATTGCCTTCTACCCTCTTACACATCTATCTTTCTGGAAATGCACTGTCACTGCTCTACTGCAGAACACTAACCTTCTACTTTCTGTGACTCGAGCTGGCAATGGTTATTACTTACCAGCCCAGTATCTATTCCCCTAGGTTACAAATTTATTTCCTAGCCTCCTTCACAGTAGGTCTGCTCTGTAACTTCATTTTGGCCAGTGAGGTATTAGCAGGTATTAGAGATATTGGAAAGAATCCTTAAAAGAGTAAGGCTCATTCCTTTTGTCTTTCATTTTTCAACAAGCTGCACAAAATAGAATGCGATGGCTGGAGCTTTGGTAGCCATTTTGGACTCCATTTTGGACAAAGAGGAGATCTTGAAGAGTCAGGGTCCCTGATAACTGGGGCGTCAGCAGATTGCTTATCTTCTTACTTTCTTTTTTTCCAATGAGAGAAGCAAAGGTTTATCATATTTAAGCTGGTATTGAATTTTTGGTCAAGTTAGGATGAAGTTGATTCAAACCAATCTTTCCTTTTACTTAGCTAATTCCCTTATTTTGAGACAGAGACCAAGATAGATAGAGAGAAAAAAACAGAACAAAACTTGACCCTCATTTTGTATTAATCTCTTTTATCACCTGAAAGGCATGGATCAGACACTTGCTTAGCTCTGCATATGAGCATATGATGCACATAGCACCTGTCCTGTGTAAAAGTCAGCAGAACAAGACTGATTAGCCTAGAAATTATGTAACCCATTTCGTCTACCTGGAAGACTGAGGACACCAAGAACAGAGATTCACAGGGACCTTTGACCACTCCCGGGAGTCTCTAGTAATGGCCCTAAATCTGTGGCCAACTTGGATTCCAGCAGAATCTCCACAAAATGGAGGCTACTCCCAGCACAGAGACTATCACCCCGGGAAGAACAATTCACCCTGTGGAGCAGGAAGAATTTCTCCCACCACCATCTTGCAAGACCAGAGCTGATGCAGTGATCAGCCAGACCCTGGTTCACCTCAGCCTGCTATAAGAGGCAGCCTTATTCCTTTGTCCTGACGCATCCTAAAATGCTTTTTTGTGACAAGACATCAAGGACCTCACCAAGCTGAGCTGAGGTCCTCATCTCTTTAGCGGAACCTCCTCAGATCCTGCTGTTAAAAATATGACTTAAACATCTTTTTGGCGTGGAAATGTGCCTTAAAGATCAGCAGAAAGACACCCGGCCAGGGTAGAAGCCACACTCCTAGCCTCAAGGTATATTTTAGTTCCTCAGCTACCAGTTCCTTCAGAAGTCAGGGTTTCTAGGAATTTTGTTAGGATTCACTGCATCTATTAGCACATCTGGGGCCGAGAGGTCCTCCGTGAAGAAACCTGTTTCCCTTTTCCTCCTCTAAGGATTCCTGGACTTACTGGACCACAGAACCATGATTTTCTTTGTTTGCATGTAATACGGATTTATATCCCTGAGCTTTGGAGAAACCAGGCCGTTCTGGATTTCATTATCAGCAATGCTTTGGAGCAGGTGACTCTGTCCGGCTTCTACTCACTACAGAGTGATCGCATCCTGTCTTGTAGTTGTGACAACCGGAAGTGTCTATAGACATTTCCAAGTGCCCCGATGGGGCAGAGTTCCACTGGTTAAGAACCAGTGCTCCGACCTTGCTTCTCAGATTCCCAAGGGAGCTTGTAAGGTACAGGTGACCAGGTCTCCTCAGATTCTTGGCGCACTGGTTCTGCAGGGCTGGAGAATGAGTGTTTTCAGCTGCTTCTTGTTGGAGCTCCTGCTTTGCTCTGATATAAACATGACCTCTCTTGTAAGAGCAAACAAAGCAGTGATGCTGACATTTCCAGAACATGGAAAGGGCCTGAATCTAGGCCATCAAGGTAAATGTAGACAGTGGCAATCAGAGGTTTAAAAATCATGCTAAGAAATTGGGAAGCAAAGCCCCAAAATCTGATGTATAGATCAGATGAAGACTGAATTTATGTTGGCTTCAAATTTAGTGATTTTTCTCCAATAATATTACGGCAGAGATGACCAAAATGAAATGAATCAGTCTCAAAAAAAATGATAAAGACGATGGTGAGGATTCTGGTCTGTGCCACGCCACTCACCCATGTTAACTCAGAGTGCTCCCAATTCCTGTTATTAAAATTTCTGTGACGAATTTTTATATAAATGCCCAGGGTGACATCAAAAAGGTACACAGCACTTTGCACTTTGTGCCATATGATTTTTAATACCTAAATGATTTTTGTTGGAACAGCAGGAAATTACCGGAATGAATGCCATTCACATTTCTGCAGATGGGAGAGAAAGTAGCGAAATGGCCCGCGTTTCAATGGGTGGCTTATGTTTAATCTTTTAGGTTTACTGTACATGACAGGCTCCGCAGAGGCCTTTTAAAATCACTGCCTGTTAGCACTGATTGGTGCCTGCCCTGCATACCTGGTGTTAACATTTAATTGTAGCCAGGAGAATCTGAGCAGCACGGAGATCTCTTCCCACACCAGCCAGCCGCCAACAGAATCGGTAGCCCTGTGCTGGCAACATTATTTCACTGTTGGCTCTTTAATCTCCCCCGCTCTTTTACAATTACTTTTATCACTACCGTGCATTTAATGAGGCCGTGGAGTTTGTAGCCAGATGGTTCCCTTAGTCAACTCTAGAAGATTCTAATGGGATCAGGTTCAAATCAGGTTAAAAGCAGTAGCATTACAGATGTCAGCAGTCACCACCCCCAGCACACTGCCCAGAGGACCTGTTGCATGACAGAAATTAGTGCTGACCAGACAGAAGGACTCTTGGCACCAAGTTCGGGGATACCAAGTGGGTTCCCTCACTCACTCATGCAACAAGTGCTTCCATGGATTCTCCCTTGGGTGCCTCAGAGTGACACAGATCAGAGTCACCATTCCTACTTCTCAGAGCTTGTAGTCTACTCCAGAAGAAAGGCAATTACAAATAAGCAGCACATGTCTATGCATGTGTGCTAAATGCCAGGGAGCGAGGAAGCGGAGAGCCAGTGAGGAGGGCTTGGTGGAAGGGTTGTTGAGGCAGGAGGTCAGTGCAAGAGTCTCTCTGAGGAGGTGCTGTGTAGGCTGTGGCTTGAATAATGTGAGGCAGCTGGCTCTGGGGGTAAGAACACCATTTTGGCTTTCAGGAGAAATAAATACAAAAGCCTGCAGTGGAAGTCCTTGGGAGTCAGGGTTCATCAGCTTTCATTACTGTAACAAAATGCCTGAGACAATCCAGTTATAAAGAAGAAAGGTTTATTTCTCTCACAGTTTTGAAGGTTTTGGTTTATGACTGGCCAGCCTGGTGGCTCTGGGCTTGTGGTGGCATGGTCCATCATGCTGGGAGGGTATAGTGGAGCACACTGCTCACCTCATGGCCAGATGAGGAGGAAGGAGGATGTGGAAGAGCCTGGGACCCTCAGTCTCTTTTCAGGGAAATCCCAGTGACCTAAAACACCCCATGAAGGTCACTTTTTTCCCCGCCAGCTTCCAGTTGTGCAAAGCTGAGCATCAAGGCTTTAATGCATGGACCCTCTGGTGACAGCCAGCTCCAAAGGACACTTGGATGGCCAAGGACCCTGGAGCACCGGAATCCGGTAGGGTGGTCCAAGAGGAGGTGCGGAGCAGTCAGGAGGTGCTGGCCTGGAGCTGTGGTTGAGCAAACAAATGCACGTGTAGACCCTCAGGTTTCCCCGGGAGACCAAACACACCTTTCCGCCCAAGTGCTTGTAGAAGTGACTTGTAGAAGCAACTTTGGTGGAGGCTGAGTATTCACAGGTGCCTCATGGTTCAATCAGTGAGAAAAGCCATCGGAAACATGGTTTGGCTTGGCCAAAGGATGTACTGTGGGGCAGTGACACTGGCAAAAAACCCAGGCAGGCTCTTGATCACGAAGGTTGCCCTGTGTATGTAGCGATCGTTTATGTCTAACACCATGGCCCTTCCCAGCTTCTTCCTTCCTGCCGGCCTGACCCTGGGGAGCACTGTAGCACCTCACCACATCGTCTGGCAAATGTGATGGTTCCATCGGCTTTCCCTCTCTGTTCTTTTTCTTGGCAAAGTTACCTTCTCTCCTGTGGAATGACTTTGTGGCCATCAAAGCTGAGATGAAAGAGACTCGTGAATCCCTAGAGAGTCATGGGTTCCAAGAGACCCATGAGTTCCTGCTAGTGACCCATTTCCCAGCCTTTGTTCAGCCCCTGTCTGAACTCTCATAGTCACTGAGACCTCCTTAGCTAGTGCTTCTGTTTGCTTGTTATGTACAGAGTGGGCTAAAATACCAATCCATTCAGACAGACTCCAGGTCTGTTCCTCTGCTCTGACTCCTGGCCACCACGAAGCGAGCACCTTCTTCCACCATACACCTCCATCATGATGTGGAACCCCCAGCCATGGACTGAATCCTCTGGAACCATGAGCAAAAACAAACCCTCCCTTCAAGTTGCATTTGTCAGGTATTTGGTTCCAGGGCTGAAAAGCTGACCAACACGTTTTCCAAGTCATCCCCCAAGGGCTTGTTAGTCAATCCTCACGTGATGTGTCATCTTGGGTAGACACATTTCTTGGTTTCTGGACATTCTGAGGAACATTATCCTAAATGTTTTAATCAATAGATTTTGAGTTAAACAAATGACTTCATTTTGTGTGTGTGTGGTGTGTGTGTGTGTGTATGTGTGTGTATGTGGGGCTCTTTCAACCAGCTGAAGATATGAGGAAAAAAAATGCTGACCAGTAGGAGGGAATTCTGCCAGCAGTTGGCTTTTGTACCGGACAACAGGTCTTCCCAGGCCACCAAAGCCAATTCCTTAAAATAAATCTTTCTTCTTCCCTCCAGTCATCTTGTGAGTTTTCTTTTATTGTAGAACTCTGTCTATCCATTTATGCCCATTTTACAGATGAAGAAGTTGAGTCACAGAGGTGTTGAATACTGCAACCAAGGACACACACTAGGGAGGACATTGCAGAGCTAAGATGCCAGGGCTGGGCTTTCTGAGCCTAGTCTTCTGAGCCCAGGTGACAAGAACTGTCACCTGGGGAGCTTACTGATGTGCAAAAACATCCATGAGCAAGGAGGTCGGTGAGCAGATTTGTGTTGCAGCTTCTTCACCTGTGCTTTGCTTGGAATGTTTAAAGCCTCCATAAAATTCTCTTCTTTGAAATCATAATTTCCAAAGTGAATCTCAAAATACTCACATTAGCTTCAGAAATAGTCCCCCGGGAGTCCTATGAGAGGGGCGGGATAGGCAAAAACAGAAAAGCGGCTGAACACGCCATCCCTGAGAGAAGGAATAAAAACAGAAAATAAACAGCACAGATGGAGTCCCAGTCCTTTTCAAGTCTTTTGTCGTAGGCTAAAGTCCCCCGGGGTGAAGTCTAAACTTCAAAAGTGACCTGAAATTGGAAATTTTCCATAGGAAAAGTCAGGAGTAAATATTGACTCCCAGGATCAATTCTTTCTGTTTAAGTTGCGGGCTACACAAATCAGAGAGAGCAAGCAGGTCATATTTGATTAATTCAGCTGCTCGCAGAGAGAATCATCACCCCGAAGCCATAGAGAAACCGTCTCCCAGGCTCTGAATTAACATCATTTTCCCAGCATGAAGAGGACAGTGGTGAAGCTGTTGATCATATGTGCCCTTGGGATGCACTACCGGTCTTGCTCAGGTAAGGACCCCGACACCAGGGCCACCTGCTCTCAGGACTCACCACGATGCCAGGCAGGTGTCTCATGTCCCTGTGGCCCTGTGCTTGTGTCCAGGTTTCCCTGTGTTCGACTACAACCCTTCCTCTCTGCGAGAGGCCCTCAGCGCCTCCGTGGCCAAAGTGAACTCCCAGTCTCTGAGTCCGTATCTGTTTCGGGCGTTCAGGAGCTCGTTAAAAAGAGTGAGTAATGAAGCTTCCTCTCCTCTACTTCGTGCTCTCTGTCTGTCTGCAGGCCATTCATCGGGGAGAGCCTTCGTTTTCATTTTTTCCTATTTTAAAAAGACAGCAGCAGGCCTGATCCTCCACGTGTTCCTTTGGACAGGGAAAGGATTTAATTATGATTCTTGTCCTGACGCTCGCAAAGCTACTTTGGAGGTTTGACTCTTCTGCAGTGTCCTTCCCTCTGACCTTGGCTTCTCTTTCCCCGCATTCTGCCCCTGGACCTGAAATCCTCCTGGCTCCTCTGGTGGTGTTTTATTAAGAGCTGCATGTTTCTTTGCAATTCAGCAGCTCTGCTCTACTTAGAGGAAATAAATTCCTGCTTTGGAGTCAAAGAATTCCACCTTCCTTTGTCAGTTTGCTAACATTCCCTTTCCCAACAGCCTGGAGAGAAGAATTTTTTTTGAGCTTCCAATGATTAAGTTTGTGAAAACCAAGGGGAGATGTGGAATTACCCTTTAGAGGAAGTGAGAAAATGAGGCAGCACCTCTCTCTCTCTCCTCTTGCTCCCCAAATGACTTCACTGCCTAGTCAGCACCTTCATGGCTCACAGGAGGCAGGAGGAGAAACACCTGCAGGAAGTCAGGTGAAGGCCAGAGGTGTGGGAGGTTCTGTAAAGCTGCTCGACCTGGGAACAGAAGGAAGAAACAGGCTTCCTGGGGACAGGAAAAGGGACCGGCCAGGCGTCTGAGCAGCAGGTACCCTCTCTCTCTGCCGCTGTGCTCTCCCTGTGACGTGGGTCCTGCTCTGTTCTCCGTTCCTCCTCAGCTCATTCCCTCAGGTACCCTGTACAGTGTGATCCGTGCTTCCCTAGCCCAGTTCTCTAAATATTTATCTTGACTTTCTTCTGCAGAAATGGGCCCTGTGTCTGTTTTCTCAATGCCGAGCAAGTTGATTGAGTTGGTTGTCTTTCTGAATTGGTCCTAGGTCTATGGGCTCTGCCTTAGTTGGGCGCGTTTCCTAGGACATGAGCAGAATGGTGCCGCTTAGACCTGGACGCCGTGATAGGGAAACACCGCCAGGCCCGCCTGAACTGCTCCTGTAGGAGCAGAACCTTGCTGCTTCTGTCTGCTTTCCAACACCCCTTTTCACTGATACTTAATGATGTCTCTTTGTAGTACTGTGGAATCGATGTCTTTTTGCCAAGTCTTCACACATACAGTTTAACTTTGTTTAAACAGTTAAACTAAGTTAAGCTGTTGTTCACTACGGGACAAAATTAGTGATTAATTAAATGCATAAGAGCATGAGAAGAGATCTCAAGAAAACTAATTAGGAGCATTGTGGAAATCTGGCCTCGGGAGATGAGATAGTAAGTAGGTAGCATAGTTTCCCAGGGCACTTTCCGGCATGTGGACCATTTCCATAGACCCATGCAAACCCGAGGCCATGGCACGCATCTGAAGGTGACACCCTTGCCGGTAAGGGGTAGTCCTTATAGGTCCCTAAGTGAGAGGGTCCTCTCCACGTCAAGTATGTGCCTCTCCCACATGGATGCTGCCAGTTTTTGCCTCTTTCCAGCCCTTTCTAATCATGCAAAACCGTCTGTCAAATGGCATCCAGCATGCTCTGTCCTTCGGTTGTTCCCTCCATGGGGAGAGGACAGCCCTCCTTTGGTCTTTCCTGGTGAAAGGTGTTTCCTCTCAGAAATGCTTTACATTGTGCTTTATGTTAATCATATCTTCTACAAACACCCCCGATGGCCCTAAATACACCGGGACTCTCTACCCTAACAGACGTGATGGTCTGCTGAGAGGCAAAGTCCTCAGGAGAGAGCTGAGTGAACAGGTCACTAGCACTGAGAGCACTAAAAATCCACAAAAGAATTAAGAAAGATTTGGAAAAAATACTTGACCACTCTGATATCCAAAGAGAAAAAAATATCAAAATTAAAGCAGTGAAGTAGAAAAGAATAACAAGGTGAGACAGAAATCCCAATCACGCTGTAGAGTACTACTTGGTAAAATTATCTTTAAGAAACAATATATAAATATTTATTGAGCATATTTTCAAGCACATTCAGCATTAAAATTAGCAAATGTTTTAAATCTTTGATTGTATAATTTCACTGCTAAAAATACATCAACAGGAAACAAGCAGTTTTTTCATATATATTTTGGGGTAGAGTCCAGTAGACTTAGAGAAAAGGTCAGACCCTTCTACTTTGTCCCTGAATTTACTCTCTAAGTCCAGTCATTCTTGGCTTGGGGTTCACATTAGCATCAGCGAAGAAGTTTAAATGTTCTTGATGTCACTGGAGGGATGGTTGACTAATTAAATCCCTATCTACAGGGTTGATGTTTATATTCTCAAATGCTACCCTGGTCTTTCGAATATGGAATGAGAGTGAATAGCTATTGGATTTTACCAAGAGTCTTGAGTCACACTTGATTCCAAGTTTCTACATTTTGGATTCCAAGTTTTAAAAAGGGTTGAAGAAAGGGTAAGTGACACAGCTTCAGCTGTGATGGTTTCCTTGCTGCAATCTTGATACCAGACTGTCCATTCAGTGGACACAAGTGGAGGAGGGAAGGATGGACAGGTAGCAGGGCAGGTGAGTAGCACCAGAGAGGAAAGACCAGGGACCAAATACAGTGTACAAGGTCATGCCTTCGCTAATGACCCAAACATACTCAAAAACGCATCTCACAAATGCCCTGTTCTCAAGCTGTTCAGTTTCACAATCCAGCCTAACTGTCACATTCCGCCCCTTGTCAACTTGACACCCCAAAACATTTCATTAAAGCATATTTAATCTGCAAATAAAGACACGGCCACAATTCTGCACAACATGATGTAACTATCCTATTAAAAACTATTTTAAAATGTACTGTCCTCAACAGTTCATGCATTACCCAAAAGTCCAAGTCCCAAGTCTCAACGCAAACTCTTAGCTGTGAACTCCTGTAAAAATTAAAATCAAGTATCACATTCTTTTTAGATAATGGTGAAGGATAAATATACTCATTTCATAAGAGTTGGATAGGAGGATAGAAAAGAATGGAACTGATATATGTGCACCTATGTTTGTAACAGCCCAATTAATAATTGGTAAATTTTGGAAACAACCCAAATGCCCATCAATTGAGGAACAGATTAAAAAGATGTTGTCTTTTTATACAATGGAGTACTACTCAGTGATAAAGAAAGATAAACTTGAGACTTTTATAGGTAAATGAATGCAACTTGAGACAATACTCATAAATGAAATGTCAGACTTATATGTGTAGACATTGTATTGTCTCCCTACTGTGAGAAGCTGAAAGAGGAAATAAGGTTCAAAATATACAATAGACACTGTGAAACGGAAGACACTGTTCAAAAGGCAAGAGGAACTGGGGTGGAGACAATGAGAAAGGAAGGAGGGAAAGGGAAAAATACGAGATAATTAAGATAGTTATACTACTAGTTCCTTCTAGTTCATTGAAAAGAAAGGTTTATACTAAATCATTTGGCCCATTTTTCATGCCTATATCTTGTACTTCAAATAACTGTTTTGAGGATAACAATACACAGTGCAATAACTATTGCTATTCTCCTATTACTTTGCTTTGAAATTTTGTGGGTGCCCCCCCACCATCACCATAAACTAAAAAAGAAGACAAAAGAAAAAAATAATGGAGCCAGAACAAAACCTAAATCCAGCTGGGCAAACATGAAGTCTTGTAGCTCTTCCATGTCTGTCATGTAGGCAAATGGTGATGAGATGTAAGTTCCATAGGGCTTGGGCATCCCCACCCCTGTGGCCTTGCCAGTTGCTGCCCATGCAGGCTCTCTTGGGCTGGCCCTGCTCATGGACAATGGATCTCCTCAGTGGACATTACATGTTTCCAGCTTCCTAGGGTCTCTACTGTACCATGGCTCCATTTCCACCACTCCATACATTGCTCTCTCCTTGGCCCACTGCCTGGCCTTTCAGGCCTTTGTCTAAAACCTGAATAGAAACTCCCATATCTCAACACTTTTTGCATTCTTCCTACCTGATAAAACAGCATCATGTGGTTGATACCAAGGTCTACTGACAGCTTGAACAGTATCCAGGCCTCTTTGGACCATAGCTACATCAGCCTCTGAGTGCCTGGGTGACCGAGCATGGTGAAAGGAATCCTGGGGACCAGCTCTCTAGCTGGCCCTTCTTTACCAGGACAGCCAGTAGCGCTATCCTTAAATGGAAGGTTTACACTTTCACACCCTTCAACCTGTGGTGGGTGGGGTCTTGCTGATTGCTGATACACCTGCATCTTTCTTTTTATTCCTATACATAGCACTTAGTTTCCTTTTAATGGTGCTAAAGTTGTCAGCTACCATATCTCTTTTGGTCCCAACTTTACATGTGGTTTCTTTTAGACCAAAACTTAAGCTTTTTAAATCTTTATACTCTGTTTTTTATGTTCCCAATGTATATTATAAATCTGACTAAAAGGGGTCAGCAGTACCCATACTACAGCCTGAAAATTGGGATGCTTTGAAATTTCTTCTGCCTTATTAAGTAGTCTGCTACCACTAAGTCTCACATAAAGTTTTAGGACATGGGGAAAATGTAGACAAGTTGTTTGCTAGGATGTAACACAGTCTATGGTTCAATTCTCAATAAAGCCCTTGTTCTCATCTGAAACCCCACAGGCCACATTCCTATCAGCATTCTGGTTTTCTGAGATCTCATCAGAATTGCCCATTAGTGTCTGCTTAAAGCATTGTAAGGCTTCTCTTGCCCACTTCTCCAAACATCCTGGAAACAAGTTCCAAAGGCTTCTGAAACACATACATAACCAGGTACAGTCACGGCAATGATCATACTTTTGGTGTCATTTCTGTGTTAGTGTTCCCATTGGTGAGGTGCAACATCTGATGCCACAGCATAAACAAGGAGAGGTTCATTTGGGTGACAGTTTCATACATTTCATTCTGTGATCAACTGACTCCCTGGAAGAAACACTAAGGAGCTCACCTCATGGTGGCCAGGAAGCTGATGTAGTACCAAAGATTGCACCTCCATAACCTACACTCAGAATTATGCTTAGTAATCCCCTGGGCAGCTAGAAAATCTACCTACAGCAAGGTGAGTGAAGACAGAAATGATTTGAAGATGAAATTTTTAATTAAAAGTGAAATAGAATAGAAAGACTTTGAGAATCCTCAGCCTGGTCACAGAAAGAATTTCTGTTCAGGAGAAAACACTACATGTGATCCAGTGAGTGTTTGCTAAAAAGACAGATATGGGTCTTTTCTATATAAACATCAGCTCATGGGCTGCAGGACCATCTGTGGCCTGTCTCTCTGACATCACAGTGAGTGAATCAACCCTTGCTTGTGCTGTTCCATCCCAGTGGGTCAGCATGGTTTGTTCTAGGGCACTGGCTCTGCTTTCTTGCATGTGACGACAGCTCCTTCCCACACTGTAAGTCTCAGGTGATAGCTTCCTTCTTCTGGAGGGTTTTCCTTGTACTGTGTCTAAGGTGGCCTCTTTGTCCCTACTGCCATGGCCACACTGTTCCTCTTCAGTGCACTATAACTGTCTGCAATCACCTCCTTTAGATTGTTTTAAGGCACCTACTCTGTGGACCCCCTCTGTGGCCTCTGAGCTGCATGCACCTTTCCTGAGCTGCCTCTGGCAATCAATACACCCAATGCCTCAGAAAATCACCACACTTCCTGGTTATCAGACCAGCTCGGATTTTTCAGGAAGTTTGGATGATGCCCTCAGAATCCACCTTTAGCGGAGAGAAACAGAAAACCATAGGAACGCATTCCATCATGAAAACTGCTCACACTTGAGCCAGGGTTGGGTGGTGCTATGTGGCCGAGATGTGCTTGTTGCCTAATTACTAAAAAAAACCATACAGCTGATTCTTGTCACCGGAGGAAAGTACGTTCTATAAAGTTGCCATATATGTTGATTTTCCAAATACTGAATCACTGTCCCTAGAGGAATTAAAAAGTTAGTATCCTCCAAGTCCTGGTTCATAACATTTTGTTGACTCAGTACACAACCCTGTGGTTTTTGTTCCTGTTTGACAATGCCTAGTTTAATAGATTTTGTAATTTCATTAACACCGAGCCCACTGCCAAGGCCATGATAATTCCTACCTAAGCCAAGTTTGTCTAACACATATATCGTATTTTTTCTGTAAAGCACACTGCAGTTGTTCACCCTTTAAAATACCGGGCAGCTCTTCAGCACCAGGCTTGGGGGCCAAATTTACCCACAAAAAGCAGCAAAATACAAAAGCTCTCTCAGTAAATAAGCCATAGGAAGCACAGCTTTTCCCACTAGAGAGCCAAAGTAGGAAAGCAGAGCATTGCATCTTTCGACCTCAGGTGGGAAACCCATGCTGTGTGATGTGAATTATCTTCCTCTCTGCATCATGACTGGTGGCAGGAGCACTGTACACATTAATTTTGCATTTCCAGTAAAACTTAGAGAGTAGGCAAATCTGCAGTGAAGAATTCTTGAATCCTGAGGATACCAGTCGTCAATGGAAAACTTCAGAAGCCAGCCTACATTTTGGTTGCATTTTGGTCAGTGGAATAAACTGTGTAACTTTGCTAAGCTGTTTTTCCTCTCTGGGCTTCAGATGGAGGGCATGGGATTAAGTGGGGTTGGGCTTCACGGTGGACCATCCTGTAAATGTTTTGCGGTTGGTCGGAGAGAAGCACGTCTGGCTCTATGCACTGCCCAGATACAAATGTTGCAGGCTGACCCTGTGTTTTTGCACAGGTGAATGCTCTGGATGAGGACCGTGTGCTCATGAGCTTAGATTTCAGCATCTGGGAAACCACGTGCTTGAAAGATTCTGGAGAAGACCCGTCCGCATGTGCCTTCCAGAGGGGCTTCTATGCGGTGAGTGTGGCAGAAGGGACCCGGGCCCAGAAACTGACACAGAAAGGACAGCACTGCTTCCCTGGCCTCCAGCTGAAGCCTCTCAGACAGAGCTCAGCTCCTGCCTGGTTGAGTCTCGCAGGGTCCCCAGCAGTGACAGTGGGTGAGGATGGGAGCCCTTGAGCTGTGGGATCCATTAGTCCTGAGGGACCCTGGGAAATTCTTAACCCTTGGTGCCTCAGTTTCCTGGTGACATGAGGATGAAGGCAGTCGGGATGGGAGAAGATAGGAGGACAGGGGCTAAAGGGGAAGTAACAATGGTTAAGACGCAACACAGATACGTACCAGTTCCCAAGGCGAGTGTCATTACTAGGGAGAGCAGACATGGGCTACTAAAGAAAGGAAACCAAAATAATGATTACAACAAAGAGGGATGAATTTGTGTCAGTAAAGTGAGTACAAAGAAGCCAAAGGAGAATCTAGACAGACACTTTCAATTTTGTTATAAGCGAATGTACAACGCAAACTGTCTTCTCAGCACCGGACATGTTGCTCTGCAGTGACCACTGCACGGTATGTGTCCCCTGTTCCTTCAGGCTCCATGAGTCGGGCATGTGGCACGTCCACTGCTGAATCCCCTGTGGCCAGGATGGGGTGGGACGGGCAGTCATCCCCTGAGGGTAGGAACCATCTCTGATGGGGACAATGCCGTCCATCCTGAATTTGCTTTCCCCGGTGTCCCCATTTGCATTCGTGGCTTCTCAAGCTCTGGTTACTTCTGACAGGGTTGTTATTTGTGAAATGTTCATTATGACCCTGTTTTACCAAAGACCCAACCCAAAAGGTGAGAAGCATCTGCTTCTAGGAAAACCTGAGGGCAGAGTCCTGTGAGTTCTTTGTCCTTTTGCTCCATGAGAATCCACTCGGGGTGGCCCAGCTCAGCGCTCATGAGGGACGGAACGCATGCGTTTCCCTCAGACCTGCAATGTGTGAGCACCTCAGAGACACTTAAATATTTCATCTGAGTCTGTGTAGGTCTTAGAAAGTTTCTTTTTGGAAAACCCAAGTGCCTCTGTGAAGTCTCCCTTTCAGCATCATTTTTCCCAGCCCTGAGGATTTTGTGCGGCCGCTGCCCCCTGCCCTGCCGCAGTGGCTGGAGAACATCTCACCGCCTTGTCTCTTCCAGCAAACCGCAGCCTGCAGAAGCACCGTGCAGATGGCGGGCGAGCAGGCGCAGCAGGTGTGGGTTCACTGCCACTGGCCCGACACGTCCGAGTCCTACAGCAGCGAGGAGGTAGGCGGCCCTCGCCCTCTTCCCGCCAGCACCCGTTAGCACCGTGTGGCCCCGTGCAAAGCAGAGGGTTTCACAGGGTGGCTGGCCCATCGCCCGGCTTGGGCAGGGGCAGCTGCTGATACAGGGGTGTTTGTCCATCAGACACCCACAGCCTCATTATTTGTGTCTCCGGCTTCTTCCCGCCTGTTCTTTTTTTTTTTTTTTTTTGGTTCCCATTTGCGGTACATACTGATAACATCTTACATCTGTTGCCAACCCTTTCCCTCCCCTCACTCCATCCCTTGGTCCCCTCCCCTTTTACCAAAGAGCTGTCGCTTATTTCCTATTATTTGTCTTTTATTTTGCTCTGTATTTATATTTTGGCTTTCTCATGGGAGAAACCACGTACTGAAGGGTTTGTGTCTGATTCATTTCATTTAATACTACCATCTCAAGGTGCATCCATCTTCCGGCAAATGGCTTAAATCTGTCCTGTGTGGCAGACTGGTCCTCCACTGTGTATAAATACTATTATTCACCCCTATCTCCTTTCTGAGACTGTGGACATGATTTGAAATTAACGGTGAACAAATCATTGAAGTTTTAGATCTAAGACTGTGCATTAGTGGAACGAACAAGGGAGATTTTTGCTGTTGTGTTCAAAACCTTTTACTAGACCACCCTAGAGGTTGTTGAGGGTATCAAGTGTATTCGTGGAAATGACACGCCTGTAGTGTCTGGCTCATAATAAGTAACCCATGGATGGCAGAATTCTTTTTTTCTCTCTCAAATTGTGTCAGAAATGATTTTCAAAAATACTATAAAATTAATAATATAAATTTCTGACTTGAGATAATCATATCACATATTTACTGACTGCTTTCCTTAATAGCCTGTCTGTCTCTAGAGAGCAGGAAATTTTTTTTGCTGGCCTTGGACAATGTTTAACACAAAGTAGACATTCAGTAAATACCTGTTGAATGAATACAAGAAAGTTAGGGAAGAAATAGTCAGGAATACACTATGAAACATGAAGATTCTTTAATCTAGTGATTAAAAATATCTCAGTCCTATTAGCAGTTCATTCATCACTGGGTAATATCCTTGATAGATATTTCATTTTTTTCCTATTATTATATAAGTGAATCTGTCTAACACTTTTTCTGCATCTTTTATTTTTTTTTCAGTTTTCCAAAACTTAATTCTGTAGTGAAAATTATGGTAAAAGAGTATAAAGTTTCAACTCCAAGAGTCACACATAAAAGTTAGCATCCCCGTGTTACTCTTATCGCCACCCTTATCAATTTGCTGAGGGAGCCCCCTGTAGGAATAGGGTGCCGTGAAACCTCTGACTGAGGAACTGTATTCATCTTAGCTACCTTCTCCTCCTTGGGGCAAAATATCTAACACTCACAAGTTAAAGGAGGAGTGCTTAGCTCACAGTTTGTCAAGGTTTCAGTCTGTGATCAGCTGGCTCCGAGGCAGAGGGGCAGCACAGAGGAGAAACCATCCCTGGCCAGGCAGCAGGAAGCAGCAAGCATTGAGCCTGCCTTTCCCTTTTCAGTCCATCTGAGCTGCTGGCCGGTTGGTGCCACCCACAGTCCACATGGGGCTTCCGTCCTCACTAAATTCACCCCGCCACACTCAGAACCACGCTAATTCAATCAGCAACTAACCCGATTATAGTGCACCCTTAACCCTGCATAACATGGCCTCGTCCAGCCACCTCTGCACAGCCCCGCCTATGAGCACCTGAGCCACTGGGGAGATGTGGAAATACCAGCCAGGACACTATCACCTGGGTGGTCTTCTTGGTGCTAGAGAAAAACAATTGAGTTGGTGTAACCTCATTGGTTACACTAGGGACTTTTGAGGGCCAACAATCTACAGGTGATTTCTGAGCGCGCCACACTGAGCAGCAGTTTAAGGACTCTCCCTTCTGCTGCTGACATAAGTACCAAGTATCTCCTTTCCTAACTCTCTTGCACACACATGCTTCACGATGATATGCCCATACACAGCTAACTCAGAAGTGACAAGGACCTCAGGTATCTTCTGCTAGAATTTTGTTAGACCATTTTTTTCTGTGGTTTATAGGGGTGGAGGCAGTCAGTGGGGAGCTAGACAGGCACAGTGGAATCCCTGTGGCATGTAACAGACTCGTGTGGGGAAGGTTTCCATGGGAAGGTCTTACTTCATCTACAACACAAGCTCGTGGGACCACAGAGCGAGAAAGAATGAATATCTTGATGATGGGCAGATGTCTGCTATGAGGAAAAGGCATCTGAAACCAGCCTCAGAGGGTAGATAGAAGTCAGAAGAGGGCCAGTGTGGTCTGGAAAGGAGAAATCACGTGGAGAGACCCTGAAATGCCAAAGAAATGGACAGGAGTTGGATTGAAGTGGATGGAGATGGCCAGAGGTTGGGTTGACATATACAGAAATCTATTAGGATTGGAATAAGCAAAATCTTACACAGGTGGGCTGGAGGTGAGGACCGCCATGCCTCAGGGTCATGGCAGGTGTCACAGGGTTCCTCACAGTGGAGGGGAGGAGGCTGAAGGCTTTTTAGGCAGGGGAGTAGACTCAGAGGAAGAATTTGTTGGAAGGAGGGGAGGGTAAACATGGAAGTGGAGGAGGTGGGAAGAAAGGGTGAGAGGGGAGGCTGACCGTGTGACTGCAGGGAGAAGTGGATTCTGGTTCATTCCACGACCTTCGACCTTCGCCACAATTGAACTGGCCTCCACAAACATCACCTAGTTTAACCCCTCTTCTGCCTTTGATTGGGCAAATCCACTCTGATTGTGCAACTCGAAAATCTGCTGCGACTTGCTAAGTGCAAGGGAAGTGCACTTCCTTTCTTCTCATTCCAAGTTTCTGCTCTGATCCTGAACTGCGCGAGCTCTCGGAATAAACCAGATTTCAAAGTGAGCTCCCACGCTGCTGGTCCTTAAAGATCAGGAGATCATGAAGAACGATGAGTAAGTTAAAAAGAGAAGAATTCCACATGTAAGAATTCTGCATTTCAAAAGAGAAAAGCAGATAATGGATTTCTTTTTGGAAAATTAAAAAAATTAGTTGACAAATAATTCTTGTCTATATTTATGGGGCACAATGCAATGTGTGTATGTTATAGAAAGAATTCTTCTGCAAAACAGAATAGAGCACAGCTGTAACTATTTTCATTGAAACACATGGAGATGCTGCAAATATGAAAGAAAACAGGCTAGAGTGAATTTAGTGATGGAACAAATAAAGTCTTGTTGGAAGTAGAAAAAAAATTTAAAAAGTCCCAGAATATTAAAAAGTAAAGTGATTTTAAAAACATTAAAGCACAGAAGCATTTCCAGGATGAGGAATGTAATATCAAGAAGGACAGAAGCGATAAAAATCCAAATTAAAACCAATAAAGACAGATCTAATGGAAAATATCTGGGAAGAACATGATAGGGAAACCATCCTGAAGGTTATAAATTTGAATTTACTACTTTGTGATTTTAAAAAAAAAAGGTAACTAAAGAAACTGGAAACAAATTTCTAAATTTGCAAATATTCTCCCCAACATCATAAATATTTGAATTATGGAAGTTTCTAGTCTTTTTATTTTTAACTTTGAATGAGAAACCAGCTGATGAAAGGTTTCTCTATAGCACATGAGTGTGCCCTGGGCCACCACCCAGAGCACACTCACCAGGAAGGTGCCCCGTCACGAGTGCCAGGTGGAAGCTGGCAGATGGAGGCCCCACTCCTTGCTCCAGCTTCCGGGCAGGGAGTCTGAGTTCCCAGGAGCACTGCTAGTTTAGACAGGTGGGGAAAAGCTTGGCTGGGTTTCAGTCTACAGGCCTTGAGCAGCTCAACAGAGAGAAACTGGGGCAGAACAACAAAAGGAATTCTAGCTCAGGGGAGGAGACATTTGACTGCTTTCCATTTCGGAAGAGAGAAGTTAAGAAGTTGTCTAAGCTCCTCATATAGCAGTTAGTCCAGGGCAAAAACAGCTAATTTCCTGGGCAATGTTCCCAGGCAGAAAGGGGAGCGTTGGCTTCAAAGAGGACTGAATTCAGGAAACTCCTACACTGTGGACACCGTAGCCTGCTCCTTGCCCTTGTCCTTGGTGAACCCTCCTTCCTCTCCTTCCTCCCTCCTCCTCCCCTCCTTCCTCTCCTTCCTCCCTCCTCCTCCCCCCTTCCTCTCCT